>JASDQU010309073.1:52340-89631 GCA_032191745.1 Picea mariana
CCAGGCATGGGTACCCTGGTTACAAACCAGGGGCCCTGGTTACTAACCTAGGGTCTTTATCAATATATGTCCCAGACCACATATCCCAGGAGTGCACTGGGTGCCCTAGATCTCGTCTAGGGTCTTAGCCATCCTCCAGGAGAATGGCTCTCGCTGCTGCATGTAAATTTAACAGTTTTGCATTAAATAATAACTTGATAAACCCCCTTAAATTGGCCTTAAAGCAAATCAAACCCAAATCTAGAATTTACCTTGAATAACCACCTAATCCATAACTTGCAGTATACCTACTTGGTGGTAAAATTGGGTAGCTACATAGAAGGCCTTGAACTTGATTCTGTCTTTCCTTAGGAGTCCTTGAAGCTACTAAGATAGTCTCCCTTGTGTTGGATTTATCCTTCACTAAAATGAGGGATGTTGTTTCATAGGTGGCAGTGGTAACACTTCTAATGTTCCACTCATTTTGTACCTTGTGAATGCTTTGCACTAGGGTGCAAGATTGTGTGATAACAAGACCAAGTGTTCCATCATAAGTCATATCTCAACTGACCAAATCTCATGACACACTCCCCAAGACATGCACCCAAGGTATATGTGCTCTAGAAAGACAACGCACCATCTCAAGGCATATTAAATCAGGGAATAAGCCATAAACCTAAAGAATACCCTTAGTTGATGGGTTTCCCTCTCCACGTATGCTCTAGGAGTGAACAAATGTGGAGATCATGTGTGCAAGACCCTTATCAATGTCAAACTTTCAGGCAATCAACGCATTCAATTTTAGATCTGAAAATTACTTCCAAGTGACCTCAAACAGTAAACTAGGATTGTTATCACTGAACAATTTTACACTGAAATTGTGACAGAAAATTACAACAAAAACATAAAGATCAGAGACAAAACATCCATGCACAAGAGACACAATTTTTTGTTCAGTAAAAATTTTCTGATTGAGAATTTCTTAGGAAAAAAACAGTCCTCCAGAAAAATTACAACTTTTAGCAAATTCCGGAAAAACCCTTCCAACTTGCAACCCTGTTGTATGGCCTACTAAAGTCACCTATACGGCTGCTGAAGTCACCTGTAAAGACTGTACGAACTGTTGACATCACCTGTTTCTGCTACTACTCTCACACGTGTGAGCTCACATGTGCGGTCTCTCTCTCTTGGTTGAAAAATTCAGAAAAGAAGAACAAAAACCCTAGGACAGATTTGCCAAAGTGAAGAATTTCCTTGCTGAAATTTTGCCTCCCAATCTCCTTGGCACAAGTGCTCACTCACTTATGCCAACTCCATAATGTCACAATGAGATGTCACAAGTGTCTCTTCACGTTGTCTCTCCTTTTATAGGAGTATAATGAGTGAGTTTAGGAGCCCCTTCTAAACTTAACATTAAATTAGAATTTTTCATTCCTCCATGTGGGTGTGAAGCCCCAGCTCAATATACAAGGGGCTTTCACAAAATGAGAAATGCAATGTGAGTGCCAACAATGATTCCCACATGCCCGACACCAAGGCCAATGTCGGAATACCTCCCAATGCTACAAAACATCAATAGCCTAACGCTCCATCAAGATCCAAATCCAATATGCAAGCCTCCATATGTGAAATGAAGATGCCCAAAAAGGTGATGCTCTATGAATAACCATGCATCAAAGCATTAACATATTGACTCTTGGGCCAATGTCCTCAAAACACAGTCTGCTTGGGTAGAGTTTTCAAACTAGGACAATCCTCAAGCTACATGAGACGTAACATCTAGCTCCATATGGGGACAAACACTCTCCTACAGGGTGTTTGAGAACTCCAAAATCTGCATACATCTACTAAAAGCTCGCCAATAAAAAGGTAAAAGCATGTAGTGGGATAGGTCCACACTCTCATCTCGTAACCCCACATAACAATCCAAGGTTATTGTTCAAGTTACAAAATTTTCAAAATTGGTTTTACAAAGAAGGCATAAGCCAAAACATCAAAAGGAACATAAAAGAGTCAAGACTAGAGCATATATCCAATTAGGTTGACTGAGTTTGTTGGAATAAAAAGGATGAAAAATATATCAATATAATGACTTTAGCGGAGACATTTTTTTCTTTTTCAAATCAACCTTCAAATTTATGTTACCAGGATATCAGTACAGATACAATATTTTTATAGAAAAATATTACTTGAAGAAGAAGATTTAGTCCTCAAAATTAACTTGCATAAACAGAAAAAATGGATTTTCATCCTTAAACCTGTATGCAGTTTTATGTATTTTTTAATATTAGTTTTTGTAAAATGCTGCCAAAACAATGGTCATGTAGAGAGATAATAGAGCTTTCTAAACAACTCCACATTTCTGCATCAAATAAATTTTGGACAGCAGAAGCAATCATAGTTTCATAAATTTTTCCAAACATGAGGCTATTTAATTGACATGCACGTACATGATAAAAATTCACAAATGGAGCTCCAATTGATGGGTGTCTGTGCAGCAATAATCAAGTCTAAGGGCATTTATAATTTATTCAGTTGTGTGTTTGTTGAAATTTTCATGAATGTTGATTTATTTAACGTTTCTGTCATTATTTTTAGATTTTCTTATAATATTTTTGGGGATACGGCATGGCAATCCATCTCAGGTTCATCTGGGATGTATCCTGTACAGATCCATTCTATATTCTTCTGGATAAAAATCCGTGATGGATCTGGATGGATCCCTGATTTTTTGTTTCCTTTTTCTTCTATTTTTCTATTTTTTGTGATGGGGGAGTTGATGGATCCGATAACACAACTTCAGATTAAAAAGGGAAATTATTTTCTTACTGTCTCTGGATCCCAAATTCTGACCACTCGATTATCAGCAGTGATCATTCTCGGTCTAGAAGCATTTAGAGTTGAATGCCACTTGATATCCAAAATGGGGCTACCATACCTGTATATAACAACAGGCAAATCCAGATGCAAAACAATTATAGTCTTATCACTAAAAACCAAACCCTGTCAACCAACCATAGTAGGAAACTTGAACAGGTTTTCTGTATATAAAGAAGATATATCATTGCAGAAAGATAATTAAAAAATATTTACTTTTAGTATACATCGTTAATTATGCAACAATTAAAAAAAGGCTTAAATAACTTACATGTGATCTTTAACTCGAAAAGGCCTTGAAGAACGCAGATCATATATTAGCACCTGCATAGCCAACCTTGAAAATTAAATCAAATAAGGAAATTATTCTGGTTAAGCTGACTTTGACATCAGAAAAGTAACAGATACAGCAAATGATTTTCAGAAGGCCAGTATTTGGGTTGGGCACACATATATTCTGATCATTTTAGCGTGATATTGTATCAATTGCCTGGTTTTTGCCACAATTAGAAAAATGTTGCAAAGTCCAAAAAAATGACTAGTAGTTATATCAGTTTGGCAATGATTTTTCTTTTTCCTTAAGAGACTGATGGTAGAATGTCACATATAGTATTTACATCCTCATCCAAACTGTCGTGTACATTGCCTATCGAATATGTGAGGTATACTCTCAACTGTGACAGGGTGCAGAAAGATCATTATTAGACAGTTATATCCTTTAACCACAATAAAATATCATAAAGCTAGTTTTATCTCTCTTTGATTATGATCAAACTTCTACCAATAATCCAGAAATATACCAATATTCATTACAACTACCACCAGGACACCAAAAATGAAATTAATGTCCATTCATGACAAAAGTAAGGACAAATGGACTCAAGAGTAAGGTCGGGACTCGGTACAAGTAGGAAAATAAGAAGTACCTAATGCAACTCCTAAAGAAGTAAATAAATCTAGGCTAACAATGCATGAAAACTAGAATAACCAAATTATCTGGGATGGCATGATTCCAAGTTAAAAAATTTCAAGGAGAAAAGCCAGAATGAAGGCTACAGTGTTTGCAATCAGCCCTCTGGTGCAACAGCACACCAATAGACACAAATATGGCATGCTTATATATATATATATATAGGGCCAACCTGATAGTTTGTATCTCTATCTGCATTTCATTTATTATCTCTTTTCTGACTTTGAATTTCCATTCTATCTATTTGACTTAATGGAGTCTAATTAAGCATTTCTCAGAGTGGAAATCCTTTGATTCCGTGGGATAAACTCATGGCCAACACCGAGGAAGCCAAGTTTAGAAGTAGTGTGACTGGATCAAAACCATGCCCAACATGTTTATCATGACAGATAAACTGACCAATCAGATCTCAATCCATTTTATCAGAATCAGAGTCTATCATCCTATTGAAAGATGCCATTTTTCTTATAATATCAAATAATCCTAGAACAATAATTCAAAAGAAACTCCTATTTCAAATGAATTTCATATCATGTTTGTTTAATACAATATACAGGAAGAGAAAACAGTAAAACAAGCTTGGGTGCATCCCAATGACTTTAGCTTGCCTGTCCAGAGCTAGTTCCAACTGCCATCTGAAAGCTTTCAGTTTCCTCAAATCGTATAGCAGTAACCTCCTGAATGGATCAATCAGTTTACCAACAGCACTCATATTAGATAAACAGAAAAGATACTAGATTTGTTTTGGGATAGCAATAAATGCTCACCAAAGTATAAATATTAAAATACCAAGGATAATACTTATAACGAGTTAATAGCAACAAAAGTTATGCATGACTAATGGTCATAGTGCCAACTAAGTGGCACTTATATGTTTGCAGCATCTGCAACTTCATTCATAAAGATACCTGATCAGTATCTCCTGTATGTGTAACTACATCAATTCTTTCAACCGAAGCTTTCTCTCTCAAATCAAAACATTCTAAAGCACCATCTTCTCCCCCACAAGATACTAGATTTGTTTTGGGATGGCAATAAATGCTCACCAAAGTATAAATATTAAAATACCAAGGATAATACTTACAACAAGTTAATAGCAACAAAATTTATGCATGACTAATGGTCATAGTGCCAACTAAGTGGCACTTATTTGTTTGCAGCATATGCAACTTCATTCATAAAGATACCTGATCAGTATCTCCTGTATGTGTAACTACATCAATTCTTCCAACCGAAGCTTTCTCTCTCAAATCAAAACATTCTAAAGCACCGTCTTCTCCACCACAAGCCAACAATCCATGAACTGGGCTGAAATATCACCATAATTAATTAAGTGATAGAGCTCTTGCCGAAGTCATGGTAGAAACCAAATCAATCAGAACATATCTATTTACTATATTTTTCAGCACTAACCATAAACCAAGGAAATTCCTACTCAACAGAAGTTTCAAAGGACAAATTATGATGAGGACGTGAATAATGTTTCTTACATACCTTCGACAAATTACATTGATTGCTGGAGAGCGAGTGTTTAGAGATGCAAAAAAACGACCCTATATTCACAATCCACAAATACAAGTCCACAACTTTTTAACATTAGCATCTATTTTTTTTAACTAGAAATAAGAGAAATTTAAATTCAAGCATTTCATAAAATTCAAGAATTAATATGGACCAAAGAGTTCAAATTATATTCCTTTATTTATAAACAGTTTGCTTTCAGAGATAAGAGGAACTACGAGCATTATATTCTCTAAAAACTAAAGAGTAGCAGCATGAATTTATCGCCTCCGATGAAATTCAAATTCAAATTGACATTTTATTAACATCCTAAAATGACCAAAATCACAGTCAATGGAATAGAAAGACAACTCTGAATGAAAGCTACATCTAATTCGGAAGTGCTAGATAAAGTTTCAAAAGAAGGCTTCATGGTTTCTGTAGCACCAACACTAGCATGATCAGTTTACATAATTCTAACCAAACATATGCAGTTGACTTTCTGAGCATGATATTGGTATTCCTCCATGGAACAGTGAAGGTCCTCTTGTTTGCTCGCAACATTATCATTTTTTATCATTCAATGTTTAGATGGAAAGAATAGGAAGAGTATGTGTCACTGAGTGTTAGTTTTTGGGGTCACTCCAAAAGTGTTTTTACCTCGCTAGGATAGTGCTAGGTCTCCTGATTCCTTGGTAATGCTTGGCAAACATAAGGATGTCTCAATTTGAGTGGATGCTTGACCTTGGATAGAGAGCTAGGATAGAGCACTTACCAAGGTAGCTGTTATCCTAATTGGCATGATAACTAACCCATTGGATGCACAAAATGCAGGAGTCAGTTGCGTGATTAGGAGAGGTACCTACCTAGGAGGATGAGCAATAGGCACTTGGAGGAAGGCACTTAGCCTTGAGAGCATGGGACCATGTCACATACACCTTGGAGGTTGGATACTTGACTTGAGGATGCCTGGATTGAGGAGCACACATCATGGAGGTTGGTTGTGCACCCAAACACATGTTGAGGAGAAGCATTGACACACATGTTGAAGAGCGTTGGGCACAAAAGGACACGTGGCACACAACTAGAGGAGAAGCACCTTGCATGAGGATACTTGGATAGAAAACCACCATGGAAGAAGGAGCATTGGACTAACTACTCATTGGATAGCATGGCATCCTAAGGAGGGGCGATGAGGCCAACGAGGTTCATGCTTCAAGGGTGCACCGCCTTGGGGTTGGGTAATAGGCACTTGGAGGAAGTCACTTAGCTCTGAGAGCATGGGACCATGTCACATACACCTTGGAGGTTGGATACTTGACTTGAGGATGCCTGGATTGAGGAGCACACATCATGGAGGTTGGATGTGCACCCAAACACAAGTTGAGGAGAAGCATTGACACACATGTTGAAGAGCGTTGGGCACAAAAGGACACGTGGCACACAACTAGAAGAGAAGCACCTTGCATGAGGATACTTGGATAGAAAACCACCATGGAAGAGGGAGCATTGGACTAACTACACGTTGGATAGCATGGCATCCTGAGGAGGGGCAATGAGGCCAAGGAGGTTTATGCTTCAAGGGCGCACCGCCTTGGGGTTGAGTAAAACCCTAGTATGTCACTTGTCATCCTTGGATGGTAGAGCACTCCATGTAGGGTTGCCTTGTTGGACTCCCTCACCTATTCTATATAAAGGGAGGAGAGAGCCTTTGTCATTACTCACTGTTGATGTACTCATTATTCTATCTTTGTAATTGTCTTGGAGAAGTCTTGTGTGGAGAAAGACCTAGGATTTGTGATGTAAACCCTCAAGGAGACATGAAGATGGATGATAGCGCTTGGGTGTTTTGGGAGAGTTTTCTCTTGTGAGATGCAAGAATACACAAGGGTATGTGCCATGTAAGAAAACCCTAGAGAACATAGCACTAGAGGAGTTGATGACATAAATACAAGCCTTGCTTATTGGCTTGAATTACTCACACCTTGTATTGTCTTGTAGAGGCCATGGCTCTTATTGTGAAGCAAGAGGAGGTAGCATAGGGTTCCAACCCTAAATAAGACATGAAGAAAAGAGCTAGCAGTTTAGGTAATATTGCAGCCTTATTCTTGTGTGATGCATGGAGGTTAGAGAAAGATCATGGAGTGCTAGACGAGTAGCCTTGCTTGATGAGTGGAGGAGTCTTGGGCTTGGTGTGATACCTTGATTGGAAGAAGACTTGTATTTTGTGCATTTGATTTTCCATGAAGGTCTTGGTGCTTGTGTTGATGCAAGAGTTGAAGACCTACGATTTGAGGGCGCAAACCCTAGTATGGACATGAAGACTTGGAGACTAGCACTAGAGTTGTCTTGTAAGCCTTGAACTTGTGTCATGCAAGTTGACTACAGTTTGTAAACCCTATGGAAGATAACAGTGCTAGCGTGAAGACCTTGAGCTTGGTGAAATGCTTTGCTTGGAGAGCTCATGTGAGGCAAGCTTGGTGAAAGATCAAGGGTGGATATATTGGTATTGATGCTAACTTGTTGTAGAGACTTTGGTGTGGCTAGATGGCTTAGTGGGATGCACTGGTAGACCTTTGTATTATTGGTTAGAGTTTGTTATTTATGGTGGATGCCTTAGATAGGGTTTGGAGGCATTGGAGAGTCCTAGCTTGTGACAATCTTGAAGGACTATTTTGTACCAGCTTGTGATAAGGTTTTGGTATGTGCATGTAACTGCATTCTTATGTATATATGAAGTGTACTTTGCTGTCCAAATTTTGTGCACTTGCAAATCGGATTTTCTACTTATATTCTCATGGTGAATGAGTAGTTTCTAGGGCTGTTTGGTATGCTGATTTATCATGAACAGTTAGCAGATTTTGTTGAGTGATTTGACAAGTATATAGAAGCTACGAGGGCAGAATTGCAGCTGTAACAAACCTGTTGGAAATAAGTAATTTCCAGATCTACTATATGTTGGGATTTGTGTCCTAAGGTCCAGAATTGTAGTTCCCTTGAAGTACAATTGCTCAGTGTTTATTTTCTTGGGCTGCCTTATGTAGTTGGTTGGACAGACGTGAAATATGCATTGTTTTAATTTATATTTCAGGTTCAGCCTTAAGCCTGAAGGTTCACAGGAAATAAATCCAGGGAACCTCAAGGTTGAGGTGAAATTTTTGAATTTGTCTTAAACACAGATTTTCAAACTTTCCATATGGTATCAGCGTTGATTAGACTGAGACTGTCTTCTTGGCACTTGCCAATTTGAAGGGTAGATATTTCAGTTGTTGAACCTAACAGAGGATGTTGGGTGGTGAAACCCTAGTGTGCTTGAGGTGAACACTTGCACCCATAAAGGGTTTGTTGGGTTGAAACCCTGGTTTCCATTTTGATGAGAATGTGTTTTCAACTGTGATAGTTGGAAGATCACTTCACTGTGGCTGGTATCTGATTTATTTTTAGTAGGTGTGATGCCAAGAGAACCTATGATAAGTAGCTGATTTGATTTAGTGGATGCGAGTGTTTGGAGTGGTTTGATGTCTATGATAGGCACGCCTAAATATTTTGTTTTATTGATTTTTAGAGCCTAGGAGGTGTTACACCTCAGATTCTTTGTAGCGTACCTTACATTTTTTCGCGAAATATGACCACTCCAATGTGCCCAAAGTGTGATGATTTCTTTGTATGTGACCATGATGGGATGACTTGATGTACAAGTGTTGGTTAGAGGTTACCCATATCCGCTTACGTGGACGGTCATGGCATGTCCTTTTAGTCCGCATTCTCAAGGTGTTTGGTTTTATTGCTTCGGCTGACTACCCCTTGGAGGTGATAACTCCCTCTAAAATCAAGCATTTATGTCCTAGGTAGGTATGTGGGCATTCCAAGGTGGATCTACCAGGATACATGATGTACAAGGCCCTAACTATTCACTTATTCTTTGCTATGTAAAAGGTGATTTGCGCTTTGTAATGGTTGTCACACCCATGGTTTGGTACACCTTATTTTACCCCACATGGACCCTCCTTTTCTTATGTATGTAGCACATTTTGGCCATCAAAGATGACTCCACACCTGATCATCCAGTGTCACATTTCTCGAGGCAGTTTCACATCTTTTGTGGCATTGGTCACACTCTCTGAGGCACGGACGAGTTGTTTTCCTCCACATGGACCTCCTCTATATTTTCCATGTGTCAGATGCCAGAACACCCCCTCCTTTGGCACTCTTTTAAAGCAGTTTCTTCATTGAAGGAGGGTCGACCTATCTTGGGGCACTTGATGACAGCCATGGGGTTTATTTTGAGCCACTTGGATGATGTGGAGGTCGCTTAAGTGACTTTGCACTTGATGATGATGACATGGCACTCATTCCTTATTGTGTGGAGGAGCTTTTGATCACCCTTTTGATTATTTATGAAGAAAACTGAAGAAGTTATCCACTTAGAGGGCTTATTTTTGGCTTGGGGTGAGGTTGTCCCCCCTCTGAGGTGGACGCTAGAAACAGAATGGCCAAGGAATGTTCCTTGCCACGTTTTGAGGCCCCCCAAGTCACTTGCAAGTGGAACATTATACCTTGGAGCCAAATCGGCCCTCTTAGAAGCTTGAAGTCATTCTTGTTGTTGGGGGTTTTATGATCCATTTGTTCACTTGGAGGGTCACTCCCATGCTTCACGGAGGTGCCTTGACCTTAGGTATGGACATGGTCATGCTTTGGAGACATATTTCAAGGATTTATGGACATCATTTGAGCATATAACAAACATAAATATAGATAAAATATAAAAATAAATAAATATTAACAATAAATAATAATTAATATATAATAAAAAGACAACTTCCTAATGAAAGGTCACGTCTCTTAGCAAAAGGGCACCCTTGCGTGGGTATATATATACGGCCCTCATTCTCATTGTAATCATTTATCATTTCTTACTCAATTATTTATTATTTGTCCTACATGGATTTTAACCTATTGTCCTTTTTACATTGAATATTTACATAAGTGAACCAAGTTGGTTCACCACATTTGGTATCAGAGCCTCGTTTATTTGATCGTGGCCATTGGCTGATCTAGCTTTTGGCCAACCTCCAATACTCAAAGTGATCTAGTCCTTGACCACCAACCGGCCTTTGGCCATTTAAAAATCATATTCTATTGAAGAAAAAAATTATTTCGCAGCCATTTCGAAGAAAACCTGAAAATCACGAAGACGCAAAGAAATCAAAGGAAAATCAGGAGGATACAGTGTGTTGTCGCATACTAGAAAGAAAGAATTTAAAAAAATATGAATTATAAACAAGTTATCCCACTGCAATTCGAAGACCGTACAGCCCATCATTTGAAGACCATACAGCTGCCAATTTATGCTGCAATTCGTGCAATTTTCAGCCGTACAGTCCGTACGATTTTGAAATCACCTTCTGTCGTACTTCTCTCTTACCATCCATTGTACCTTTGCATCCGCCATATAGTCTGTACGCCATGCCATCCACTGTCGTACGAAATTTACAGCCGTCAGTTTTTGTCCACCCATTCATTAACAACTTGCCATTCCATATGTGTCCGTACATTAAGGATCGTGACTCTCTACCTAAAATTAGGTACGGGTAGAAAAATATCTTTATATAAAGAATTAAATGTGAACCATATAAATCAGCTAATCTTAGTTTCATTGGGACTTATAAAGTGTTCACATTAAGTTGAGAAAAAAAAAATTAAAATACTTAATTAAGTACAAAAAGTGCAAAAAGTGCATCAAAAAAATATATGGTGGAAAAATAAAGTGAGGTGGAAAAGTAAACTGAGTTATTGAGTGACGTATTATAACAAGATATAAGAGGTAAAGTATAAGGAAGATTTACTTATGAAGATTGTTGAGTTATTCAAAGAATTATTCTCGCAAAAAAAAATGGAGTCTAGTAATAAAAAAGGAAGATTTACTTATGAAGATTGTTGCGTTTCATGTTACGGGTCATTTACATTAAAGGGAAGTATTCAAGGAAGGGAGGTTAACATTGCCATCCACATGAGCATGACCCAGGATGAGAATTACATTAATATCAATTTGGAAAATCAATTATTAATTCTAAAACCGAATATAATTGAAAAGGAAGATATTTTTCACATGAAACAATATGAAATAAAGGAATTACGAGTGACAATTGATGATTATGAATGTATATCTCAATTCAGTGTTACAACTATGTATAAATAAGAGATTGACATAATTTTGAGGTTACCTTGGTTTAAAAAACTAGGTACCTTCATCTTAAACATGGAGAAAAGGTTTGGGATGTTTCCCTAGAAAAAGAAAATGTTGACATTTCAAGACATTACTATGAAGTCAAATTCAATAGTTCTTCATCAAAAGACCTAAAAGATATTTCAAAGGTGATCCTTCGGGAAAATCGATAGTCAGTATCAAAAATACAAAAAGAATATGACGAAGTTATTGTAGATAAAAATGAAGAAATTTCCCACTTAAAAGATCACAATGAAAAACTAATTACTCAAATCAAGAAGTCAAAGGATACAACACAATGTGTTCAGAAGTTGGAGCAAGAGAATCAAGATCTTGGGAAGAAAGTATCAGAAAAAGAGGAAGAAAGTTCACACTTAACGATCCTTAATCAAAGATTGTTAGAAAAAATCAAAGGACTAAATGAGGAAGCAGAGAATCGAGACAAGAAGAAAGTTGAACAATCAGAAAATGAAGAGCTTGCACGCTTAAAAAATCATAATCAAAACCTACTCACGCAAATCAAGAAGCTTAAAAATGATAAGAAATCTCTAGAAAGCAAAGTAGAACAACTTATCAACGAAACATTGAAGTCTTCAGAAGTAGAATTCAAGTTGTGGAAAAGGGAACAAATACAAATCCAATCCACATCACAGCTAAAGAAGATGTCAATCCAGTTGAAGTAAAAGCATATATGAAAATTCCAAGTGAAGATCCTGAAACCAACCAAGCAACATTGATGCATAAAGAAAATCATATACCGAAGTTAAACCAAGAAAACGCTACAAGCATGATAAGGGAAAATCATGTTATAAGAACTCCTTATTGACATCCAAACCATAAAAGTGAAATCTTAAACAGTCAAAGTATCAATAATTAATATCACTTAGGTCGAGAACGACCAACTTATCGATCGAAAAATATCGATACCCGTGCAATTAAGTCTCATGATAACCATTATTATTAGTATGTGTGTGTGTGTAATTTGACTATGATATATGTCTTTCCAAGGTAAATAAATAAATAAATTGGGAGATGATTTTAGGGGGCACAACCTTTGGTGTAAGGATGGGAACAGAATGGAAAAGGGATTCACGTGATATGGTAGAAACAACGGCTGGGTTAAGAAAGAGTCATGTAAAGATAAAGGTGGTTAAAGTTTGGCAGATAGGGACAGATGGTGGACAAGTGACTGAAAAAAAGTGGTTGGAAAATTTGCAGTGGAAATGGCAGTTAAGTGATAGTGCAGAGGATGGCAGCGCAAGAGTTAAAAACTTGGAAGCAGCAACTGGACTTCCCACGAATTTGGAAGATAGAATCACCATGATTTTGGCCCAAGTTGGGTTGTGATACCAATGTAATCTACAGTTCTTGTTCATCATGAAATTGACAAAAATATCTGCAAAAAAATGAGCCTTGTGATGGTATCTACATATACATTCACTAGTCATGAGGTGAAGGAGTGAAACACCAAGCCCTTGGTGTTTCACTGTTATTATTATTATATTTTATGTTTTAAGTATGTTCGTTACAAAATGGTGCTCCAGAGTGAGTCACGGGTAAGGCATGCCACCCTGCTAGAAACCCTCGCACTGCTAGAATGACAGGTCTCCTGTCTGCATGCTAAAGCCCAGTCGTAACCCTGAATAGGAGGCAGTATCTGTGAGGAACTTCCATGCGTCTCCGGAGGAAGAGGAGGTCTCGGGACCCAAGTGCATCATAGAGTGTGCCTAGATAGGCGTTGAAGGCTCCATTGCAATTCCAGCATGCAATGGAGATGTCGAAAGCCCCCAACCCCCTGGTCATTTGGAAGGGCAGGGACACAAGCACCCAAGGGGAAAGAGTCCCAGATCACTGCTCTGATGTCCCAAATGTTCCAATCCTGAGACCCAAAAACACTGAAAAAAGTCCTGCAGGTGCACTACTATTACAGGTGTAATCTTGAAAAAGCAGTGTAGTCTACACAATAGCTATCATACATTTCTAATAAGCCCTCCTTGTGTTCATTATTAAACCCAGCCCACCAACAAAGTAAAGTATCTACTGAGATTATCCTACTTTAGTTTGCAAATTGAAACAATCTGTCAATGAAAAGAAGCGACAAGAAAAAAAACAATCATGATGCAAAATCTACTACCTAAAAATGGGGAACATATGGATCAGAAATGAATACTCATTCACCAAGAAGTTAGAACCCAGTGGTACTTTATCTAGTTGCTTTACGCCCAAAGAATTCAATAAAGATGCCAACAAGGAAGTTTTTTATTTACTAAGGCGAAAGTCATACATTTCTGTCTTATTGACAACCAGATAGAGATGAAAGATTAACTTGCATGCTGTTGAGTTAAAGCTAGCTGGTAATGATAAAACCAATGTTACCAGACTCAGAATCAGCAAAAACTCAGCGAGGCAAAAGATCAAGGAATCTGAATCAGATCGGGAAAAAGTCAGCAAGTACAAAAAAATAAAGATATAAGCATAGATGTCCAGCAGTGTCAGTGGATGGCCTTAGATGGATTGCTTCATCCTCCTGTAGCTCCACTTGTCACTGTTTGTCGCTTGCAATCAACTGGTAGAGAAGAAACCAGCCCAAATGGGCCGAAAAAATGAGAGAAAACCCACAAAAAATTGCTTTGATAGACAAACTGGTGCAACTTGTCCTTAACTCACAATTTGAAATCGCAAATTGCAATCCGCACTAAAATCAAGAGTTGACTCACATTGACCAAGTCAAAATTGGTCAATGCGAGTTTGAATCAGCAAGCTTTGGATCGGCTCATTTGGAGGCCAATCCGATTCAAACAAGGAAAATCGTGATTTAAAGCATGATTACTGTTTCACTTGTATCATAAAACCATAGGCCCAGATTTCCTGATTAGTTCAACAGCATTCCTCAACTCATCAGAAGTTTAAATGAACCCTTCAGAGAAACCGCTTTGTTGTCTGTGACATCACCATAACCAGTATCATGCTGTCTAATTCCTCCATTTCATATATTAAAGAATAAAAAGTGATTCCTCATCCAGAAAAGCATGATATAATGAAATCCCATATATTTTAGGTGTGAAATAACTAGCAAAAATTCAAAAGAGGTCATACAGTGCATGTTATTGATAGTAAGTAATAGACTCCCTTGTAGAAATATTGATCTCTGATTCTCTAGCTTTACAGTTGAACTAAATTCAAAGATACCAAGCAAATTCACCTGTTCCAAGTTGATGCGATATAAATCTGGTGAAGAAGCAGCACAAATCAAATCACATGACCAACGATCATAGACAATATCCCTTCCCATCCTGCAATTCAAACATCAATCCTAGGCTTACAAGTATATATAAAAATTAAAACAACAAAACATAGTGTATTCAACATTATCTCTTTTGCAATAATAATCCTTCAGCAGAAAAGGAAAATCCACATGCAACCAACAAAAAATTGTTTACTCTCAATATCCATTATTATGCCAAAGCATGCCATTCTTGTTTCAAAGAAATTGAGTAGATCCCTGTTATAGTAACATTACATTATTAATTTCATATCGTAGACCATGTTTATAAAAAATCAAAGATATCTTTTGTGTTGCATGGGGACACATCCCCAGGATGCAGACACAGTTCCTGCCCCCGAGACAAAAAAGGAGATGCCCCCAACTGCTGGGCGCATACGCAGCAAATGTTTTCTAAACTCAAGGGAAATCTCCCAAGACATTCATATAAATGCTGTTTTCAAAAAACAGATAATGAGAACATAATGTGGGCCCAGCGGGAAAACTTAGGGAAACACTGCTGGGCCCATTATCTCTGCCCAAAAATCATGAATCCCTCTCATTTTTTTACTTTGTCACTTACCCCTTGTGAACAGCAGAGAAGGATAAAAAATTTGGGGTTTACTGTGATGATTTTTTTGCAAGGATCTGCTAGTGGTTGCCAGCAGTAGATATTAAAGATAAGAACTCCTCAGATTGCAGCTTCAGATTTTTCTTTCAGTTCTGAATTCCAGTGATCTTCAGATTTTCTGATTTCTTATCATTGTCAATTGATGAACCTGACTTCTGATTTAAATTTAATGTTCATAGTTGAGTCTTGACTCTTTTTATATCATTAGTGAATGATAATATTATTTCATGTTTTATATTTTTTCTGTTTCACATCAATTTCAGTGATGCTTTATAAAAAAAAATAATTTTCTCATATACATAAAATTTTATATTTGAAGCACTCTGACATGCCCCCACACCCTGATTTCAAAAAATGGTGTCCCTGTCCCCATACCCTGCCAACTTAGGAGATCTTACACAAATGAGATTACTAGCTCACTCCTATTGAATTTCTCAGCTGATTTCTCCTGATTTTTTACCCTTTTAATCTCCATCATAGGTGTTGTACCCCTAACAAACCTGCTTAGTGTAATTAAAGAATACTATATTCTACTACTTCTCTTAGTAGATTTCCTAATTCATTAGTATTATCTGTTTCAAACCGGTGTAGTGTGTTGTTAGAAGTTATCTTGTATTTTTTTAGAATGTTGTTATAGTATAGGAATTGTAATAGCGTGCATTTCTCAAGTTAATTTTTAATTAAAAATCTTGCAAACCCTCTCTATTTCAATGTAAATGTAAGTGTATTTCTGTTACCCAGTTTTATAATGGCAGTTCTATGATCTAGTAACTATTTTATTCATTTTCAATTTTGTTGTTCACCTGATGACTTTGATCAGGTATGATGTCAAGTTTCAGTCATTTTAATTTTTGTAGTAACTCAGCTTTCTTTTCTAATAAACTATTTTGGGGTCCAGTAGTGTTTCTATTATTCTTCTCTTTAAGTATTACTTTAATACTGTACAGTCTAATGGAAAGGATGATATCTTTCCATTCAGAAACACCTTATACTTTCCGATTTCTCCCGATATTTCCAATTTCTCCCAAGTTTTTAAGGTTTCCAATTTGTCCGATGTTTTCAGAGTTTTTCAGGTCCAAGTTTATTCTTGCTGATAATTTCTGATATTTTCCCCAATATTTCCAGTAAGTTTCTTTCTAGACCCTTGGCAATATATTCCCTGAAACAAATTTGCAACATTGGAGGCAATGACTGGGATTTATGTCATTTCAAAAACTCTTATCTTACAGAATATAAACCCGTGAATTTCTTTTCATTTCTGATGCTATTATTAAAGCCCCGGTTCTCCAAATTTAAAACACAAGCATAAAGAAGAGAGAAAGTTATATGGATTAACCTGTAATGCATGCCTATTGATAGAGTAGATGTATTATAATGGTCATATAATAATGCACTGCACTTAGCATAGTACTTTGTAGTCAAATAAAGTGGCTTAGATTACTAATTAACTCGCATGTGCTTTTACTTACATAATGTTAGTTGCCACTGTCGCATGTTTCTCTCACATGACATATCACTTTTGTATCTCATTATTACACACATTGAATAAGATTGAGTATCTCCTCTCTGCAATGTTTCTGCATAATATTCTGCCTGTGCAACTCTATATGGTATGAAAGCCATTGTTGGCATTTGGGAAATTCAGATTCCAACTCTAGAGCATTTGGAACTCACGGTAAATTCTTAAAACATAGTGGGCACATTAACACAAGCATAAAGAAGAGAGCAAGTTATATGGGTTAACCTGTGATGCATACCTACTGATAGAGTAGATGTATTATAACCATCATATTATAATGTATTTTACTTTGCATAGTACTTTTAAGTCAGTGGTCAAATAAAGCAGCTTAAGTTACTAATTAATTCGCATGTGCTTTTAGTTCCATAATGTTGGTTGCCAACGTCATATGTTTCTCTCACGTGACATATCACTTTCGTATCTCATTATTACACACATTGAATAATATCAAGTATCGTTTCTCTCTGCAATTTTGCATATATTGTGTGTGCACAATTCTATATGGTATCAAAGCCATTGTTGGCATTTGGGAGGTTTAGATTCCAACTCTAGGGCATTTGGAACTCAGATAAATTCTTAAAACAAAGTGGGCACATTAACACAAGCGAGATTTGGAATTCATGGTGCAGGAGATGCAAAGGGATATAGCTCGAGGCAAACAAAGGCATGTAAAATCAAGATTGGGGAAGGTGAATCAAAGATGTGAAGCAGAGGTAACAATAACTTTATATATCATCATTGTCGAACCTAAAGAAAAGGAGTTGGCATGCTCTTAGGGAATAGGACATGCTACAAATAATGAGGTGGAGACCCTTGCAGCTTATCAAGGCCTCGTGTAGTTGAGTGAACAAGCAAGCTCTGAAGTTACTATCATTGGTGATTCATCGCTTATCGGCATGGCTTTGAAGTTAGGTACAGCTCCATCCAGGCCAAGCATCACAAGAATCATACAAAGATTTGCCATCTTGACCCAGTGATTCCAAAGGATTGAGCTATTCCAGGTGAAATGCTCACTTAACCGAGGCAGAAATTATGGCCAACATAGAATTCACTTCAGCAGAGGGAGATCTCTCTCTTCGAATGCATGATCAGATTCATTGTGACTACAAACCCATTCCATGATGATTAAAAATAAATAAAAGGGGGGGATCTGCACCCCTCACCTATCCCATCGGAAACTTGATGAAGGGGAGAGAGAATAAACCCCCCTCCCATCACCCCAACTGCTTCGTTACTCCTCACATCATGGGAGTATCAATGCATGGTATCATCCTCACCCAAATCCAAGTGTGGGAGGCTTGGCAATTATCCCTAGCATTACTAGTCATCTTTTCTCATGCTTTGAGTGTTAATGATGGCTTGTATATTGTATTGGGGAATGTAGCTCTTGGTTTCTTGCATTTGTTCTTGGTCCTCATAATCAGTTCAAGTCTTGGGTTTAGGGAAAATTTTAGGGACTAAATTTCGCCTATGAGTTAATTTCCATGGTTTTTCCCAAAAACAGATTCGCCAATTTCCATTTTTTCTAAAATGATTCACCCAGATTCCATAGAATTGTTAAGTTTTGGTACTTTGGGAAGTGGTCCCCTAGTGTTATTGATGTGCCTAACACTAAAGGGAGAAATGTACCCCTCCCTTACTTAACTTTATGTTATAAAGTCAAAGTGACTTTATGAGCTCATTAAATGCTAAAGTGACTTAGGGAACTTAAGTTGGGGGAGATTTAATCTACACCCTTGATCTTGGAAAGCTAAGATCTAATCTTAGCCTTTGATCCCTAGGTCAAGCATATGAGAAGACTTAAAGCAAAAAAAGAGGAAGAGGGGGCCGGATTGTTCACTTGATGAGGAAGTGAAGACAAGAGGAGAAAGAGTTGGAGGAGAAGAGAAGAAGGGCGAACTTGCTTGGGAATGAAGAAGGGTGCATTTTATCTTGAAGAAAGGCACGGATTCCAAGTAAGGCTGGCTCGACTTTCAAGGAGGAATTTTGGATGCTGACTTGAGAATCGACATAAGTTGGATGTAGCAAATCTGTCATTTTATGTTTAAATATCTCTGCTGTAATAAATTCCCTAAAGCTCCATAATAAATTCCTCTTCACTGGTTTTCCCCTTGGGGGTTTTTCTAGGGTCATGTTGACCAAAAATATTGTGTAAATTTTCTGTGGTTTGCATGTTTAATTCTCAGCATTTAAAGTGTTAAAGATCAGAGGGTATTTCGTGTTTTAATAACTGTTGAAAGAAGAAATTTGGGACAGCAAACTTTACCCTATTTAACCTTGTAACAGTGACATTAAATGAGCTTGAAATCTGTCCTAAAACAGACCTGTTAGTGACCTTGAAACAGTCCTAAAACAGACCTGAAGTGGACAGCCCTCAGTACCTCGAAAATCTTCATGGTATCAGAGCCTAAGGTCACAAGAGAGCTTGAATAAATTGCAGACAGTGAACTGAACTTTTTAACTCACCTTGGCAGCTTCAAATTCACGTCAGAGATTGGTGTGTAGACAGCAAAAATTCCCATGGTCATTTAAGACAGTTGGCAGCTATGTCAGTTGGAGGGTTGGGGGTGGAGGAGGATAGGCTAGCAGGAGCTGGAAATTGGTCTCCCTGGAAGGCTAGGATAGTTCTGATCTTGGAGGAGGGTGAGCTATGGGATATTGTGGAGAGTCAAGTGGTTCCTCCTACAGATGCAATGCTCTTGGCAAAGTTTAAGAAGAGAAACATCAAGGCCAAGATGCAGTCAAAGACCATATAATTCCTCATGTGTTTGGTAAGGACTTTGCATTTTAAATGTGCAGTCCTTGTGTGGTCTTTACCAAAGCCCAAACCAAAACCGGAAGATGGTGCTCCAGGAGCAATTGAGGGGCACTAAGATGACTAAGACTGATTCGATCACTCTATTCCTCACGAGGTTTTCACAGATACATGATGAGTTGGCAGTTGTGGGGGAGGTAGTGCATCCAGTAGAGTTGGTGAGGACAACCTTAAATGGGTTCTCCAAACCATGGGAGTCCTTTGTACGAGGCATTGTAGCCAGAGAGTATATTCCTAGTTGAGAGAGGCTATGGGATGACTTTGTTCAGGAGGAGCTCAGGATTGGCTCAGGATCTACTAGTCAACAGCGTGGAGGGGATGATGGTGAGGATCTTTCTCTTCTGCAAAGGGAAAGAAGAAGACCAAGGGTCACAAGGGTGGGGCCAAGTAACAGCAGAAGAGGGATATGAGCAAAGTTAAATGATTTGCTTGTCAAAAGATGGGGCACTATGTTGGACAATGTCCCAACAGGAAGAAGAAGTTGTTAAGTTTTAATGTTTTTATTGAGTTATATCCAAAGTACATGAGCATTTAATACATCAACAGCATATAAGGATCACTGAAAGAAACACAATCACAAGGTACACAGCATTTTATCCTAAGAAACCCTCGTGGGGAAGAAAACCCAACAAAAACTTCCTTAATATAGATAGACCAAAGACCGAACAGAAGATCCTCCTCTATTCCTTCACTAGGAAGAGTAGTGCACCACTTAACTAAGAAATGGCAAGAGATAGACCAAAAACCCTCCTTGATGTCACCCCCGGTTGTAGTAGATTCTCCTCCAAGACTTGCGCACTGCAGAGCTAGGTGTATGTGTGTCCAAATGAGACATTGGCCTCTCTTATAAATAGTGGTCTAGCCAGCCTATAATTAGGTCTGGGCTGACACTTTACCCTCTTAATTTACATTTAACTGTCAACGCACAAAAGGGTCGACTTTTACAAAGGCACAATAGGGCCTAATTAATAAATATAATATAATAATATTATTCAACATTCCTTCTTAGGTAGAATATTCTTCGAAGTTACAATATTTCAACACTCCCCCTTAACAAGAAAGGTATTCTACTGACAACATTAATAACAACTAACTGGACTCAATACATCATCAAGAGGAGGGGACATCGTCATTAGCATCGTGAACACTATCGGTCATATCTATAAATCATCGAAAGTTTTTCTCATCATTAATATCATCATCATTTGCAGCATGGAGTTGGAGTAACATCATCATCATCAATAGCATGGAGCTGGAGTAACATCATCATCATCAACAACATGTAGTTGGAGTAACATCATCATCAGCATGAAGCTGGAGTAACATCATCATCAGCAGTAGCACGAAGATGGAACATCAACATCAATAGAAACAGAATGAGACAATAGCATCAACAGTAGCAGCAACAACAACAACAAAAACAACAACTGTGGGCACTCCTACAGACCGTCCATTCGGACCTTACGGGATCTGTCCAAAGATAATAAAATCCCCTAGGATATAAATCCTAACGAGTTGCCACACTACTGACCACAACAAGTATATACATACATAGGCACTCCGACAGACCGTCCATTCGGACCTTATAGGATCTGTCCAGGGATGATCAATCCCCTAGGATATAAATCCTAACGAGTTGTCGTGTTGGTGGTCAGGATACCATAGTATCATCAGCATCACTCCCCCTTTCGAGGGAAGTCCTTTCGGACTAGACCAAGCTTGTTTCGAAAGTACTCAAACTTCACACGAGACAAAGGCTTAGTCAACACATCTGCTACTTGCTCATCTGTGCCAAATATTGAAGCTTCACAACTCCCTTTTGTACCAAGTCACGAATGTAGTGGTACTGGATCTCAATGTGCTTCGCCTTATCGTGGAATATTGGGTTCTCTGACATCTTTATGTAACTTTGGCTAACACAAAAGATCACGGTAGCATCCATCTCTAGGTCAAATAGACATGTCAACAACTTTCGAAGCCATATGGCTTCACAACTGGTGGAGCATGCTGCAATGTACTCTGCTTTTGCCGTACTGAGAGCAATACTGGATTGCTTCCTGCTTTGCCACAAAGTCATGGCTGACCCCAAACTGAAACAACATCCTGAAGTGCTTTTTCTGTCTAAAGCACTTCCAGCCCAATCTGAATCAGTATAGCCATACAATCTGAAGTCACAATCTCCAGTAAAATAGAGGCCATAGTCCAACGTACCCTTAAGGTATCACATCACATGTTTTGCAGCTACAAGGTGAACACGTCTGAGCTCCACCAGATATTGACACAAGGTGTTCACAGCAAAGCATATATCTGGTATGGTATCCGTCAGATACATCAACAAACCAATCATCTATCTGTATAGAGTAACATCAACTATTTCTAACAAAGTATTAGCCAATAACTTCAGATTCGTTTCCATAGGAGTGGACATAGCTTTGCAGTCCATCATGTTGAATCTCTTTAGAATTTCCACAGCATACTTTCCTTGATTAAGGAAAATCTCTTTTGGGCACTACCATACTTCAAGACCTAAGAAATAGTGCATCGAGCCTAGTGCATCGGGGCCTAGATCCTTTATAATCTATGATGAGCTTTTCTTCACCTGTCAATAATAAGTCATCCACATATAGCAGCAATATAATTGGTCCATCATCCACAATCTTGAAGTAAAGGTTGGGATCAGCTTTACTCTTGGTAAAGCCCAAGCTCATCAGAAAACTATCAATCCTGCCATACCAAGCTCTTGGATCTTGCTTCAAACCATACAGAGCCTTCTTCAACTTGCAGACATGAGTCTTCATGTCTTGTACTTCGAAACTCGATGGTTATTCTATATACACTTCTTCTTCAATAACATTTTTCAAGAAGGTTGTTTTCACATCCATTTAGTGTAACTTCCACTTCATCTTGGCTGCAAGTGCATGATGGTTCTGATAGATGTGTATCTTGCTACTGGAGCGAAGGTTTCTTCATAATCAATGCCTTCTTTCTGGGAAAATCCACGAGCCACAAATCTTGCTTTGTATTTCTCAATACTTCCATCTGCTGCATGTTTTATTTTGAATATCCATTTAGAGGATACTACATCTTTGTTTTCTGGTTTGGGAACCACTTCCCACACATCATTCTTCATAATAGATTGGTATTCTTCAGTCATGGCATCCATCCATTCCTTCTTTTGAGCAGCTTCTTCAAAGCAAGTAGGTTCCTTATTAAAGAGATCGCTCATCAAAGCCACATAACTGGTGTATGGCTTAGGCTTCTTGCTTTGTCTCATGGTTCCTTTGGGAGCACCATACTTCTCTGCATGTTGAATGATCTCACATGCCTAAGCTAGTTTCCTCTTGTGAGAGATGATCTCACGAGGTGGTTCCTGAGGTTCCACCATATCATGATCCTTCGGTATAATATCATCAGGAGTAACTGCAACTTCTTGTTAGGTTCTACAACTCTAGGAGCTACAGGTTCTTCTTCATAGACATCTTCTAAATGTCATTTCTTTGATCTGCTGAAAGTTGCATCTTCATCAAAGGTAACATATCGGTTGATCTCAATCTGACTGTAACCTGGGATGTAGATTCTGAAGGCCTTAGAGACATCACAGTATCCAACAAATACTCCTTTCTTTCCGGAAGGATCTAGCTTGGTTCTCTTCTCTTTTGGAATATGTAAATAGACTGGACAACCAAATATTTTGAGATGGCTGACTTCTGGCTTCTTTCTGGTGAACATCTCTTCGAGAGTCTTAAATCCAAGTGCACTATGGGATATTTTGTTATGGACATATACTGTTGTTCTTGCTGCTTCAGCCCATAAGTGCATTGAAAGATCTTGATCATGGATCATGGCTTTCACTGCTTCCATGATTGTTCGATTCTTTCTTTCTACTACACCATTATGTTGTGGGTTGTAAGGAGTGGTGAGCTCCATCTTAATTCCGGCATCTCTACAAAAGTCTTTGAATTCTTTTGAAGTGTACTCTCCTCCATTATCTGGCCTGAGTATTCTTAATCTTCTTCTCAGAGAGGTTTTCTACTAAAGCTTTGAACTCTTTGAATTTTTCAAACACTTCATCTTTTAACTTTAAGAAATAAAGCCAAGTCTTACGAGAGTAATCATCAATAAATGTGAAATAGTATACATACCCGCTTAATGAAGTTGATGGCATTAGACCGCATACATCTGAATGAACAATATCCAATATTCCATCCACTTTGCTGTCACTTTTCGGAAAAGGATTCTTTGTAATCTTTCCTTGTGAACATCCTTTACATACACCTTCATGATCAACCTTTAATTCTGGTAAACCTGTGACTACCTTGTTCACATAGGGTAGGGATTTGTAGTTAATGTGAGCAAGCCTTCTATGCCAAAGTTCACATGGACTTACAATATTGTGTGTTAAAGTTGCATCTAAGTGGCCATTTAATTTGTACAAGCCACCTTCTTCTATTCCAATGACAACTGCATCTTCTATAGTTTTTCCTTTAGACCACATAAGAACTTTACCATCTACAAATGCAACCCAAAAACCTTTCTTGTCTAAAGCAGAAATAGAAAGTAAATTTTTCTACAAACCCGGTACATAAAGTACATCCTTCATCCTTAATGGAGTTCCTGAATCAAGCTTATAGGTGGCTTCTCATATTCCTTTGATTGGGTACTGATAGTCATCTCCAAGTGAGACTTTATGGGGGGAGTTCTTCTCTTCAAGGTTGGAGAGAGTATTCTTGTTACCTGTCATGTGCTTTGAAGCACCACTATCTATGAGCCAAGTATCATTTCCAGGTGTCACAATACCGGAGAGAGATGAAAAAAAAATGTATTCTTCTATTTCTTCTCTAGCTGACTTCTTGGGTGGCTCATCATCTTCAGTTGCATGGGCATGATGTCTTTTTTTATTTTTCTTCTTGTATTCTTCTATCTTGAGAGGACATTTTTTAGCAATGTGTCCCATCCTTTCACAATGATAACACTTGTAGGAGGAGAAATCCATTTGCCCCCTTTGTCCTTTTTGGTACTTCTGAAACTTCTTAGGAGAGTGAGGCGCATTATGAGAGTGAGTCTCTTTGTGAAAGTGGGTCTCTCTCTTTCCCCTTCCTTTCTTGGCATGAGCAGCTAGAGCTTGATCTTCATTTTCTCTTAGAATGGCTTCTTTGTTTGCAACTCTTGCATCTTCCTAAACACACTCTTCCCATAAATTGTCAAATTGAAGCTTTTCTTTTTTGGCACATACTATTTGGATAAAAGCATCCCAAGGTCTTGTGAGACCATTGAGAGCAGTCATCACGATCTCATCTTCATCTACCGTGTCTCCAATTGCTTCTAGTTGTTCCTTAAACTGAGAAACCCTAGAAAAATAATCTTGAACTGTTTCTCCTTTTTGCATTTTAGCATTCTTGAGTTGGGTTCTCGAGTTCATCTTTCTGTTAATATTTCTTCCTTCATACATCGTGGATAGGGCATCAAACATTTCCTTCGGGGTATCCTTGGAAGACACTTGAGGGATCAAGTGGTCTTTGATGGAATCTGCAATTATTCTCTTTGCCCTAATCATGTCCTTGTACTTCTCTTTGGCCTCATTTCCTTCTGGCTCCGAAACATTATTCTTTATAAATTGCACAAGATCATTCTCTTTGAGAATGAGACCAATTTTGTATTTCCAGGCACGGAAATTTTCCACACCTTCTAATTTTTCATCAAGCTTAGTGCTTGAAGGCACTTTGACCAAAATTGAAAGTGCTCAAAAAATGAAACAAACCTTACCAGAAGATGCGTTGGGTTGAGGCGAGTTGACTGGTGTTGGTTGTTTCTGAGAATTCCAAGATTTGACCTCTAAAACTTGACCTACACAAATTTGGACTGGTAATTTCAAGTTTTTTGGTTTTCTAGTAACACTTAAACCCTAATTTTGACTTTTCGGAAGATTTAATCACTGAAAGACTTCATCTAACTAAAGATGCGCTAGGGTTAGGCGCAACTCCCAATGCTATCCTTGGTCAAAATTTCTCTCTGTAAAAAGCCCTAATTTTCGTGTCCCGACAACCAAGAAATGTAAATACCCAGTAACAATGCTCTTATTCAATCTGGCTCTGATACCATGTTAAGTTATAATGTTGTTATTAAGTTATATCCAAAGTACATGAGCATTTAAAACATCAACAGCATATAAGGATCACTGAAAGAAACACAATCACAAGGTACACAACATTTTATCCTGGGAAACCCTCATGGGGAAGAAAACCTAGCAAAAACTTCCTTAATATAAATAGACGAAAGACCGAACAGAAGATCCTCCTCTACTCCTTCACTAGGAAGAGTAGCGCACCACTTAACCAAGAAATACCAAGAGATGGACCAAAAACCCTCCTTGACGTCACCCCCAGTTGCAGTAGATTCTCCTCCAAGGCTTGCGCATTGCAGAGCTAAGTGTATGTGTGTCCAAATGAGGTGTTGGCCTCTCTTATAATTAGTTTTCTGGCCAGCCTATAATTAGGTCTGGGCCGACCTGTCACTTTACCCTCTTAATTTACATTTAACTGTCAAGGCACAAAAGGGTTGACTTTTACAAAGGCACAATAGGGCCTAATTAATAAATATAATATAATAATATTATTCAACATTCCCTCTTAGGTAGAATATTCTTCGAAGTTACAATATTTCAACAGAAGCAGGGTGGTACAGCTGAGGTGGATGAGTTCGCCTCTCGGTTTGAGCAGGAGTTTTCCTTGCTTGTCAATTGGTCTACAGTTGAGAGACCATCCAGTATATGGTACATAAACAGTGGAGAATCCAATCTTATGTCTGGTGTTAGAGAGTACTTTACTGATCTCATAGAGTTAGGGGTAAATTTGGAGATAGTGCTTGGGAATAACACCATAGTCAGGGCCGTTAGGCGTGGCACAGCTTCCTTTCAGAGGGAGTTGAGGCCACCCATGGTGTTCAGGGACGTCTTGTATGTCCCTGGACTGAAGAAGAACCTGATATCAGTTTCCACCATTAAGGATGGGGGATTTGAGGTGTCTTTCCGAGATGGACAGGTCCTCATTCACCCTAAGGGGTCCAGTATCACATCACCCAAAGTGATTGGGACTCATGAGGGGAAACTCTACAAACTCATCTTTCAGCCATTACATGCTTTGGCTAGTAGCAGCAACAACAGTCAATTGTGTGAGTTGTGGCATAGGAGGATGGCTCACTTGCATCATGGAGCTCTGAGGGTATTGAGGGAGATTATGACAGGGTTTCCATAGTTCAGCCCTGAGCATCAAAAGGTTTGCAAGGTGTGTGCTCTTGGGAAGTACACCAAGACTGTTTTTCCGAGCAGTGACAATAGATCAGTTGGGATACTTGATTTGGTACACTCTGATGTGTGTGGGCCCATGTCATCAGTTTCCTTGGGTGGATGTGAGTACCATGTGACATTCATTGATGACCACTCTAGGAAGACCTGGATCTATTTCTTGAAGACCAAGAGTGAGATCTTCAAGAGGTTCCACGAGTTTAAGGCTCTTGGGGAGAACCAAACAGGGAGGAAGATCAAGATCTTGAGGTCGGACAATGGGGGTGAGTATACCTCCACGGAGTTTAGAGACTTTTGCATCCAGGAGGGTATCAAGAGACAGTTGACCGTTCCTTACAACCCCCAGCAAAATGGGGTTGCTAAGAGGAAGAACAGGGCTATTGTTGATGCAGCGAGATCTATGTTGCATGATCAAGGGTTACCATTTTTCTTGTGGGTTGAGGCTTGTAGTACTACAGTGTATTTGCAGAACAGGTGTCCCCATAGAGCTCTGGGGAGGAAGACTCATGAGGAGGCCTTCATTGGGAGGAGGCCAGATGTTGGACACCTTCATATATTTGGGTGTCTGACTTTCTCTCATGTCCCTTCTGAGAAGAGAACAAAGTTAGATCCCATAGCGGAGAAGGGGATCCTAGTTAGATACAACGAGGTCTCAAAGGCCTATCGGATCTACATACCAACACTTAGGAGAGTTCTTGTGAGGAGAGAATTTAGATTCAAGGAGGATAAATCCTTCCGGAGATCTTGTGAGTTGAGAAACAGAGTTGAGGAGGTCCCACAGATACATGATGATACATCACAGGGGACATGGCCGAGGGTCCCTGCAGTCAAACTGAGTCAAAAATCACCTAAATATAAAACAAGATGCTTTGGTGGGTCCCTGCAGTCAAACTGAGTCAAAAATCACCTAAACCATTTTGGAAACGCACTGTACAAACCCATAGTGCAGCCTTGAAATGTGTTTCAGGCTTTACGAAACGCATTTCCAAAATGTGACACCTGTTTCAGTCCATACCACACACGTTTCAGGACCATACCAAACGTGTTTCCACATTTCTGTACGTTTCCATACATGGTACGGCCCCATAGGGTGTGTTTCCTGCAACTTAGCTTTGACCCAATTCAGATTGTGAGCATGGTCATTTTTCTTCATATAAATTATGTACTCAAAAACAAAAAATTGAAAACCAAACAAATGATGCTTAAAAGAGTAGCAGTTAGAAAAAAAAACCTTGGAATTCGAAGGCTGTGGTGACTCCCATACTTAGCATGAAGGCAAACAGAACGATCAGAACAGAGAAAAGCTAACTTTGAGTAGTCATCTCCCAATACCTACAAAGACACCAACCACTAATGCCACATTATCATACTAAGAGGTAGTAACAGATGTTGGGAAGAACATGATTTAAAAATAGGCATAAATCTACATTAAAAATGCCCACTGTGAATCTCGTGCTTCCCCTGATCCCATCACAAACAGAAAATGAAAGATGGAGACAGTCTACAAGCAAACGGATCTTTTCAAAATGATCATGAAAGTGAAATCGGAGATTCTTGGTTATATCAATTGTCAAAATAAATATATACTAGACTACCATCATTAGTTGTTAGACATAACTCCATCCTTTTCTACTTGGTCTTATTGTGTAAAAGTATCTTTCCCCTATCTGAATTTTGCAGTGATCAATATCTAGAGATAATACTTTATTCTTAATAGTACTGATTTTTCACTTTCCTATCTTCCATTTATGAAGAATATTGTGATTTATTTTCGGCAGCAATTCCAAAGTTGAATGTCACTTCTCTCTATTTTTCTTTCTTGGACATAGTATTGACTTGCTTATTTAAGATTTCAATCCCAATGAGACCAAGGTATCAATGTTTTGCAAGTGTTCCCCTTCGTGTATTTTCAGCATGGTATTTCCAGATTCCAATTACTAAAAAGATAGAAAAGTTGTGTGTACATTTTAAGACTGCACAAAAGATGCTTATAGGAGCAAATGGAATTCAGATCTAATCATTAAATAGCCAACATCTTCAAAGAACTAGAAACAGATCAATATGGAATTCAATATAAACTACAATGCAAGCACCTGAAATTCAATAATTTCTGCCACCAAATGTCGTTCAAACTTCAATGACAACTCTCTTAATTCATATACCTTTACTTGAGGTGGATAGGTACCTACAAAACATTAAATGAAAATATGCTCATTAGAGATAATGCAGTTTCAGAATCCATACAAAAAACAAACGAACTCTATCCAGGGATTACTCAGTAAACAACTCACCCACAACAAGTTAGGGCTTTCCCTGGAATATTATTTACAGCCAAAGCAAAGGGCAGAAAAGACAGGACAAAATAACCATCACTTACACTATTTGAAAAATAGAATTGGGCAGCTTAGTAGTCTATCTTATAATGTCAGATTATATCACCAACTCTAGCAGATATGATTTTACTTTGATGTTATCAATCATTTCCTTAAAAACCTTCCTACATAGCCAAATAGCCAGTAGCCTAATGCTAGTAAACAAGAAGAAACATAACTATGTGATTTCTTTTAGCTGAGAAATACTATTTTTATTTAAATCTGATCACCTGTGCAGGTGATTTATGGTGCAAGACTGCAAAAAGGGGATTTACATCTCTATCCCTGTTAACTCCAGAAGTTTCACAAACCAATAAAACCGAAACTAGTAGCACTTTGACTATCTGCCCCTACTATATCATATTGTTCATGGCTCAACGCCATCTATACAAAATTCCTGTCATCATACTTGTTATCACATAAAATGACATGTCAAAATTTTAGTCTTTCAGGCAAAATCCAGATTGCCTGAAAGAAATGATGATTAACTTGAGAATCTTGTGAACTGAGAACTGCCATGTGATTCACCAGGTCATAAAGGTCATCCTGAAAACACGCTGATTGGTCTCCTACAAGGCAGGGTGTGCATTTCTGGAGATGGTTTAGGAGAATCTAATTATGGAAGATTGTTCAACATGCAAGACACTTCAACTTCTAATCTTTAGCCTTCACCTGAAGTTCAATTAAGGTGCCTCTGAGTGCATTAGCATTTCTGCATTTGGGTTTTCAACAGACCAGCAAGCAGACTTGGCAGAAGACAGTGTGCATTTTGGAGTATGGAAAGGTGTACTGAATCTTGTTATACACTCATATGGCTTCTCACATATGGCGTGCATTGTAGCTGACCATCCATCTTCTCCATGGCGGGCATTGGAAGGCTTTTTTGAGCTTGAATGACCATAATAAGCTTGATCGCAGATTTGAGTGAAAACTGATTGTTGGCGGGCATTTTTGTATATGAGGCCATGATTCATGAGGTATCCAACATCCACAATGCTTCGCCCACATCACTACATGCAGTTAAAAGGCCCGAAATCCATTTTGAATGCACTTTGTGGTTTTCTATCCTTACTATCCACAGGCAACAAGTCAAATCACAAACCAGAGGCACACAGTTTGAGCTTGATTGAACATGCATTATGGAAAGACAGTGGAGGATTGAATGCACACCATGAAAGGAGTCATCCCACATGGCAAGGCAAGATTGGAAGTTGGAAGATGACTTAATATATAACAACTAACCTAAAAGGACCTTAAGCCATCACGAAGGCCAGAATTCAAGGACAAATCCATAAAATTGGGCATTGCGTGATAACATGAAATGGTGAGCCCTGTTTCAAGGAGCGAAGAGATTTCTTCTCCGATTATAGGGTTCAAAAGGTGCTTAGATCAAATAATGAAAACTTGAGGCTCTTTCTCCAAGGTTTGAGTGCATGGATAAAGGAAATTCATTAAGCATGGATCAAACTACAAGGATGATTAATGATCTTTATTTGATGGATGAGGATGTGATGTGATCATGTTTGACTTTATCAAAGACAATCAACCTCAAACTATTTTGGTAAATGTATAATAGGAGACAGTCGCCCTTCCTTCAGGTTGGATTCTAGTAATAAGACCAACAGAGCATCAAGTTTGGGGAACTTGACTTTCATTCCCTTCTCTTCTAATCGGGTTACTAAGTTCTTACTGCAGTCGGGGTTATAAGTGAATCAGCTTATGTCTGCTCTTCCTATGGATAAATTGGTCACCCCTTGAAGGGTTTAGGGCTGGGCAAAGAGTAGCAGTGTGATCTTTAGCTGGCCCTCTGTTATTCGATGAAATGCTGAACCAATTACTCAATGTTGTAATCAGAAATAGTCTGCATCTGAGAATTTGATAACAAGCTTAATTATTTGGCATACATGGTTCATGAATGGTTTTGACTGGGTTCGAATTTAGTTTTTTCTGAGAACCTTTCATCTTCCAGCATTCTGGTTAATTGGTTGATTTGCTTAATAATCTGGCTCTTATTCTTGGATCAACTTGTTAATATTCTTCATCATAATATTCAGTCTTCTTTGTACAAACATAGACTCCATAGCCCTAAGATTACAGCACCAGTCATATGAATCTACTAATTTCTTTTACATATCCAAAACGTCTTTTGCCCCTCGTTTGTCATACTACTCTTGAGCCTCAGGCCTGGATCAGAGACAGCATTTACGAGTTCCCCCCCCTAAGGCTGGAAAAGCACCAGCCTTAAGGTTAGAGGCAAGCTGCTGTAGTGACAGTGGGCAGCCTCCAGAGCAGCACCAGAGCTGCCCTGATTGGTGTCAGGGACTTTATATTTTGCAGTGCAGTTTTGGAAGCTAACAGTCGGTGCTGTTGCTGAGGACAAAGTCCAGTGCCTGGAGTGTCACTGGTCAATGCTACAATAAATTTGATAAGACATTCTTTGAACACTTATTATCTCATTTGACTACTCCACTGAGGAACAAAGCGTCGTTCCTTAAAAATTTTAATGTCCCATTGTTTGAGGGTGAGAGCATGCAGTAGTGTTCGAGGCTTTAGAAGCTCTCACCTGGCAACTCCACCCATGATACAAGCCCTATTCTATGTAGGAAGAAATCTGTTGAATAGTTGGAAGATCCAGTTGATTACAGGTATGTTGTCATCTCCTTAGTATTTACCTCACATGTATGCCCTATTAGATCTCACTGACATAGAAGGGAAACCTCTCTCATTCCCAGATAAATGGAGGAGGAAAGTCCCAAAATTCCAGGGAAATGAGTCCATTTCTGCTAAAGATCACTCAGATATATATTTAGGGTTTGCTGAGAAGGTTTACATGGAGTATGATTATGTAATCATACATTTGAAGCAGATGCTAAAGAATGGTATCTAAGTTTACCTAATATTTGCATTACCTCTGGTGAGGAATTTGAAAGGGTTTCATGGAGAAATGGGGTAATCAAGGATCTTATCTCTCAAAGAGGTCATGTGATGAAAACCCTGAAGACCCCAATAATGCTCAAGATAGGGTATGGGATGCAGGCACTCGTAAGAACATATCTATAGCATCTCCTTGTTGTTATGATGGATCTGGATGAAGGAGGATGAGTGCTCAGCTACATCATTTATCCCTCATATTCTCTGTGAAAACAAAGATGATCATGTGAAATGATTAAAAAGGGCAAGCAAGGAGAAGGTCCAGAACCCATGAATATTCAGCGCTGCCCCTTTGATATGGAAGATGATGAAATGCAGGGAGATGGTAAACGTATTGATGCACCACACAGTGATTTGAAAACCTTTAGGTCCTAGGACACTAATAATTTTATTCTTACTCACGTCTCAAAAGGAACCTTTCTTAGTCTACAGACATGAATGGAATGATGATTTCAAATACTTTGATGGGGATTCTGTAAATGACACCGACAACAAGGGTTTAGACACAGATCTAGGGCATGCTCTAGTGATTGATGTTGAATACTATCATTCAACCCAGGAAGATCAGGATTATCGTTTCAATATTGTGCAGAATGAAGAGAATATGAATCAAGTGAATCCGTTGTCTTGCATATTTCGTTCATCGTGTCATGAAGATTTTGGTACCAAGAATGAAGAATTGCATTATAGATCAGATGATAGTGGAGTGAACACTGCCACATATGAAACTCAGAACTGTGATGAGAATGAAAGTGTAGAACAAAAGACCCAATAAAAAAGGCAATATTTTCTATGAATAGGAGAGCAACCTAAGGATGGAAAACCTGTTGTCAGTGAGCAATATTATAACAGATGTAACATGGACAGCCATGAAGAGCGGTACCATATCTTGAAGCCTGATTTTCTGTACCTGACTTTGCATATGGGCGAGATGTCCTATCCTATAGCAGAGCTGTGGGTTTGAGTGTTTCCAGCAAGTATCAAAGACTTGAGAGGATTGGGACTGTTACCCCCCCATGCCTAGGAGTAACTAGAGGATATCTTGTCTCGTGGCCCGCAATGGAGAACATGATCCTGACCATGATGATGATCAGCATGTCCACAGATGGCAGCCCAGCAGCCCCCCTCATTCACCTTTACAGGTACAGGTCAACCAAGGCTGATCACACCCAAACAACCCAGTGTATGGGAGATGGTAAGCCAGTTTCACCATGAGGTATTTTAGTCCTTCTTTCATGCAAAGTGTTGTGCTTAATTTGTTGGGCATGTGGATGAGGACCTTTGGTTGAAGTTGGATAATGGATCACTAGCTTGGGAAATTGTGTCAGTTGCCTTGTTTCACCTTGGTGGTCGACTTCTATGTCCTAGTCCCATGTTGCCACCGCCCAAGGAAAAGGGGTACTACTAGGGGGCCTTCACAAGGGTAACGTTCCGTTCCCCACCATACTTAACACTTTCCATCATGGAACCTCTCATAGTGTACTAAACTTCGATAATGGGTCATGGTCCATTCTCTCAAGAGAAGAGGGGCTAAAAGCCCATAGGTTGATTGCAGCTGCTACTAAAGAATAAGAAAATGATGCTAAAGAAAGAAAGGAATGATAGCAAAGGACTCCCAAAAGTCAGTCCAAACTTGAGCTCTACCCTTTCAGTGCTCACCTCAGTCCCAAATAGCAATGCTATAGCTTGAAACCTTATAAAAGGGGACTTGCAAATATGATAAGCAAACTAGTAAAATGGCAAATAAAGGGGTTTGGAAAAAATAGCGCCTAAGAATGTGGTAACTCAAGAGCAAGCGCACCCTCCACAAAGGCGCTCATAGAAAAGGATTAAATGACACCATAAGCCATGAAGTAAGCCCTAAAACCATATCACTTTCACACTTACTATTCAAGGGTTTCTTTATTTTTTGCTTCCCTCGAGACCTATCCCTCTACCTGCATTCTTTCATTTCTTGTCTAGGTGGCACACCTAATAGGGTTGGATGAAGGCCCTCCCATACTAAAACTTGACAACTCACATGGGGTCTTGGGCTGGTGTGATGCTTGAAGGGGATATTGAGGTGAATTGTTTACATGGCTTATAACTTAAGTTACGGCTTACTTTGCATGCTTTAAGGATTAATGTTCCTTGTGAACCCTGGCTAACCTTGTCTTATACTTTGTTTTGTATTGGATGGCCCTGACATGATTCTTTGAGGGACGTCTTGGGCTTGTACCCAAGACATTGTGCCTTTATTACAAGACCTTGGCACGTGTGATAAAGAACAATGGGTCATCTAGGGACTCACCACCCTCAAACATCAATTTTCACATCCTTGGAACCTTGAACAATGAACAGATGGGCTTGGTATGAGCAGATTCAGTCATGATGGCACACAAATGGGTTGGAAGCCCATAGGTTGGGCAAAGTACCCCAAAGCTTATTCTTCACCAAGATCAAGGACTTTGCAGCAACAAACAGTCAGAGACAGTGCAAAGATGAGATAAAACTCCCCAAGGCCTAGACGCGGCACCTAAATCTTGGACGTTGGCCCTATTTTGGTGATGACAACATCATCTAGGGCTTGACCCAGCTAGGGTATGGTGGATACTTGGGGTACCAATGATGGTTGGCATGATTTTGAGTGGGGAGAGACATCATTTGCCCCCACTCCACTCTGGATTAGTGCCACATTGCCTTTGGAGGCCCCCTCCTTGCCTAAGGAGGCGTGACGTCTCATACATGTGGCTCATTTACGTTGTTTTTGCATTTATTACATTTTGTAAAGGGATAATGAGGGGTCGGCCCCACTTAAATTGAGCAAATGTTATGTTATGTGGACAAATGTGTAGCGCTAGCCTCATATAAGAAGGCTAGCACTCACTCTCATTTTATCATCATCTTTTCCACACCATTTGGAGGAATACTTCTTAAATTTTTGGCCCCTTTGGGGTTACTGGTCTTTCTCTCTCATACGCTATGCTTGGAATAGATCTCTTGCAGATGGTTTGCTGATTTTGGATGGATATTTCCACAATTAGGGTTAAATTCTCTTGGTTTCTCGGATGAAACAAGTAATTTTCTACAATTCTTTGATATGTTGTTGATGTAAATGGTAAAATTGCTATTTTGTTGCAAGAAGTCTTGTTTTGTTGAAACCTTAAGCGAGGAACATAAGTGCTTCTTGTTAGATTTTAGAGTAATTTTAAAATTAGCAGTCTCTTTTAATTTCAGTGCTAGAACACCTGAGATCTTAATCACAAACAGAGATAACAGCATAAGGAAATATAGATCTATGATAGACTAAAACAGTAGAAGAAGGAAACTTCAATTCATATGCAATAGAACACAGATCATGACAGTGATATAAAAGCCTCTAAGTATAACAGCAGAGATCTATAACCTAACAGATCTATACCAGTAGATCTACAACAGATCTCTATTTTATTTTGAAGCAAACAGTGATGCAAACCCTTTCAAATGTAACAGCAGACTGAACACAATTCAACAGTGATATAAGGCTTCTTTTTCTATATGACTGTGGTTAAACAATAAACAAAGAAGATCACTTAGATTCTAGCAACTCAGATCTGAACTTTTAGAAGAAGCAATTTGGAAACATACCTGGTACCAACTTTACCTGTGAAGATAGGACATTACCACAATAGAAATAGGTCCTGAGTGTTATGCTCAGTTAAAGGTTCAGTTCAGATCTATTTGAGATCTTTATGCCAACGGTTGAAGGAAGATTTCATGCCACCAAGTCAACAGGTTATAGGATAGACACCACAGTTTCAAAAACCCTCAAAACACTTTCAGATCTGGAAGTATTCTAGAGTATACACCCTAGCCACAGCAGTGAGCCCTTATAACCCATGCACAACAGCTATAGCAAGCAACAGGTAGCTGGGAGAGATTCGGCACCTAGAGAGAAGGTGTGGCAGCCAGATAACAAGGTGTGCGGCACTCAGCTATACCATCAACAGGTAGCGGCACCCTCAACTAGCAGCAGCACCCTGTACTGCAATGAACACTTCCTCAACAGGCCGTGGCACTATACTCTGGAAGTGCTGCTCTGAATATAAACCCTTGCCACAACTGTAGGGTCCAAAAACCCTATACACAAACACTGTAACCGTTTGCAGCAGGTTAGAAGAGGACGCGGCACAGATGGAGGTCACGGCAGCCTATTCAAGGGGTTTAATGCTTAGCAGACTTTACACGGCAGCTACCAGTCTTCTGCAAGAACATCCACGGCACCCAATAAAGGAGACATCAATCACAGGAAGGGTCGCGGCTGTCCTTCAAGGGAGCTTAGCTACAGCAGAAAGTGAGACCACAAGTTCAGGGGGTCTCCACACTTCAACAGCAGAACAAAACAGAGGCCGCTATCACATATCACAGGTCTGCAACAAAGAACTGAGGCCGCAAGGTAACTCCACGCTCCAACAATAGAATGTAATGTGTGTAAGGTAGGAGTAGAGGAGGGTCTCTTAAATAGTAGTTTAGAGCAAGGGTTAGGGCTAGGTTAGGGTGCACTTAGGTAAGGTTAAGTTGTAATGAAAGTCACATGTTTAAATTAAAAATTTAATCATGTGACAAAATTCATAACCCAAAAATAAAACAAAAGCCCACAACAAGGGTAAGAGGGGTTTACAAAGCCCATAACTAAATAACCAATAGCCCACAACAAGGGTGAGGGGGTTTTACAAAGCCCATAACCAAATAAACAAATAACAAGGTGGCATTACTCATTCCTTCAAATCATATGGTGAACCTATTACTTTATCATCACTACATATGGGACTTTATCCCGCTTGTGGTTATGTCCTTCTTCAAGGAAGGTCATGTACCATCAAGTTTTACACCAAGGTCAGAGACCAAGGATCAACCCATGCCCCAGGCATGAGCACCCTGGACCCAGTCC
>JASDQU010309073.1:96350-113230 GCA_032191745.1 Picea mariana
TGTTTCAACTTTCTCTAATTCGTTGTAGATACTTGGTGGGAGAACTATGGCGCAACCACACCTATTCTACAGAAGATGGCAATTCAAGTGCTTAGCCAGACATGTAGCTCTTCTGGTTGTGAGCGCAACTGGAGTGTATTTGAAAAACTACACACCAAAAAGCACAACAGGTTAGAGAATTTCAAATGAAATTTCAAGTTCATTTTAAAATTATAAATTATTAAATTGTCATTTAAATTTTATGCTCCTTTACATTCTAATAAATTAATTTATGATCCTCTTACAGGTTGGATACCTCACGCCTTAATGATTTGGTCTACGTCTACTACAATCTCAGGTTGTGGGTGAAGCAGCTTGAGATAAAAATTGATGCGAAGGCCATTTCATTGGATGAGATTGACACCACTGCTGCATGGAGGGTGGAGGTTGGGGAACCTGTTACTAAGACCGCCCTTGATTGGCTAGAGGATAGTGGTGATGATCATGGTATCTCTGAGGACTTGGATCAGGATGTTTCAGAGGATATTCAGTTTCACGCCAAGTCTGCAAGTGTGCCACCAGCAGAGCGAGAGTCACGGTCAGAGGGAGATAGGCTCAGTGGTAGCACTAGCAGTCGACCTCCTCTACCAGTACCTTCTTCTAGGGAACATTTGTCTCGAGGGTCTTCTACTTCTTCTAGAGGACGTTTGACTCCAGTACGAGGCGCACATGCCTCAAGGGCACCTACTCCTACTGCTAGAGGAAAAGCAGTTTCTACAACGATCACCTTTGCCCGTAAAAAGGGTAGAGGGAATCCATAGTTTATTTACTTGATTTCATTGTAGATGACTCATGAGTCATGATGACGAACATGAGATACATTTATTATATTTTTTGATGACTCGGGAATCGAGACATGATTCATTTTTTATGTGTGATGTATCAATAGACATCTTATATATCTTATATATCAGTTTTCTTTCCATATTCATGTGGCAATTTGTCTATTTGATGCTATTGTTGCGTTAAATGTTTCAAAAATTAAAAAAAAAAATGAATATTTTTGTATTTTTTTAAGTTTGCCGATATATTGCCGATGTTTTGCCGATTTTTACGAAACGATGTTTTCTGGACCCCGGCGATTTTTTTGCCAAAACGATTTTTGTAACACTGCCACCAACAGAAAAAACTTCATTTCACTACAGAAACATGCTCTACTAGATTGAATCTTATTTTACTATGCTTTGATGACAAAGCATTCCTTAAGAGGGTGGCAATGTTACGAACATAAAATACAATAATAATAATTTAATTAAATAAATCAAGAGGCACGTACCTCTTCACCTTGTGACCAGCCAATGCTATATAGTAAACCGTCAGAAGGGTAATTGTATCATCTTTTTATCAATTATCAATAAAATATCATATTCAGAAATATTCTGTCTTCATTAATAACAGCTAACCATGTTACACACTCGCCAAAGCAGGTCAGGCTTATCATCCCTTCATGATGTGTAAGTTTTGGATTCGAGGATGATCTTTGAGACTCTGGAAGCAGGAATGGGAAGGAAAGGTTCAAGGCTAATGATATTCTAGCTTTAGTTGAGATTTCCTGAGTTCTGTCATGTCAAGCAGAGGTATAAAATCAGAGGGTCTAAAGGCATCCTATTTTGTATCAAACTAGCCCTAATTTTGCACAGGTCTAGTTGCTGGAGATTAAATGTTTTGCAGACCATGTGTGCCAGGTCAAATAACACCTCAGAAGAAGAATGACATATGTCCAGCCATGATGAAGGTTTGTTGCAAAGGCAAACTTTGAAATTGCAGAGGCTGCAGGTGAAATTAGAAGCACAGCTGGAGGAATCAGTTGCATATGTTTCTTGGATATTCTGGAGTTCTCAGCACCCCACAGGGGCGATTACTGTCCCCATATGGAGCCACTGTTATCACATAAAATGACATGTCAAAATTTTAGTCTTTCAGACAAAATCCAGATTGTTGCCTGAAAGGAAGAGGCATGAAAAAACGATGATTGACTTGAGAATCTCATGAACCAAGGGCTGCCACATGATTCACCGGGTCATTAAGGCCACCCAGCAAAATTTCACTCTGATCGGTCTACTACAAGGCAGGGTGTGCATTTCTGGAGATGGTTTGGGAGAATATGATTGTGGGAGATTGCTCGACATGCAAGACACTTCATCTTTTAATCTTAGAATTCAACTCAATTTCAATTAAGGTGCCTTCGAGTGCATTTCTGCACTTGGATTTTCAACAGACTTGGCAGAAGACAGTGTGAATTCTGGAGTATGGAGAGGTGTATTGAATCCTGTTATACACTCGGATGGCTTATATGGTGTGCATTTTGTAGATGAGATTCCATCTTCTCCATGGAGTGCATTGGAAGGATTTTTGTGAGCTTCTATGACCATTATAAGCTTGGCCAAGATCGAAGATTTGAGTGAACAGATAATTGTTGGCGGGCATTTTTGTATACAAGGCAATGATTCATGAGGTATGCAACATCTGCAATGCTCCACCCACATCTCTACATGCAGTTGAAAGGTCTGGAATGCATTGTGTGCTTTGTTGTCCTTACCCTCCATAGGCAACAAGTAAAATCACAGGGCAGCAGCATGCAGTTGGAGCTTAATTGAGCAGGCATTAGAGAAGACAGTTGAGGATCAAATGCACTCCATGAAAGGAGTCATCACACATGGCAGGGAAAGATTGGAAGTTGGAAGATGACTTAACATATAACAGCTAACCTAAAAGACCTTAAGCCATGAAGAAGGCCAGAGTTTAAGGACAGATCCATAAAATCGGGCATTGAGTGATAACATGGAATGGTGAGCCATGTTTCAAGGAGTGAAAAGATTGCTTCTTCAATGATAGGGTTCAAAAGTGTTGGAAAATTGGTTGTCAACCTGTCATTGATGTCAACCCTAGAAGAAGCCCCTAAAAGAGATAGGTTTAATTAAAGGAGTCTCCAAAGTGGTCCCGTTATGGTGTATCTCTAAGCATGGCCCTCACGGAAAGACGCTTTGAAGAAGCCTACAAGAAGCCCTAGTTGTTAAGAAAAGAAGTTACAATATATGGTCAAGAAGCCCTGAAAATATGGTCAAGAAGCCCCAAAGGTGTGGTCATGAAGCTTGGAGATGATTGAAGGAGATTGCAAGTGCATGCAAAACCTCCATGGATTGATAGTCCTCGTCAAGCCGTTTCAAACGGTAGGTGGCACACCACATGGTTCCTCGCGGTTGAGGAGATATGCCATCTTAAAGATGATCATGTAAAATTTGTCCCTAAACAGTTGCAAGCAAGAAGTTATAAGTCGGCCCCAAAATCAAGTAAAGGAGAAAAATGGTTGCAACCAAGAAGTTATAGGTCGACCCTAAAGACAAGTAAAGAAGGTACTTGGAAGAATATAAATACACATCAAGAGCCTCTCATTTTCATCAAGGAAGCTTGTGATCTCTTAGCGCAAGTGGAGTAGCGAAGTTGTGCAAAGGAGGGAGTTCTCGGAGCTGCAGATGTGAGAAGGGCTTTCGGAAAACCCTATCTGAGGTGACCCCTGCGGGTCAAGTATAGGGTGTCCCGCGAGGACCCCGCTGGTTGTCCAAGTCTCATCACGCGAAGCCTTGCTAGTTGCCCAGTCCAGTCCCGCGAGGTTGAGGAAGGGTTTGGAGAAGATGCTCCTTTCTTGATCTTGATGTTGAGGAAGGTTTGATGATCTGAGATCTCATGCACTAGGGTTTTCACATGATGAAAGGTATGTTTTTCTATATGTCTTTGAGGCACATCTTGAAGGTTTTGGCACATGCTTGACCCATATCTTTGTAATTTTGGGCATATGATTTGGGAAACATTTTGGAGATCTTGACATTAGCTTTATGTGGTTATTGGGGTTGAACCAGTTTTGATGATGATGATGTATCAATATCAGTGACATTAACTGCTATCCCTAAAGTTATCCTTGACTACTAAGGGGCAAGCTAGGGCACCTCAATTATTGCAATGGTTTATATTCGTAAATCAAATTAAGTTTATAGATTGGTTTGTGGATCAGGTAGTGGATAGGTTGGACAACAATTGATCAGGTTACACTTTTGAATCAGGTTTCCAAAACATTCAACTTAGTCAAAGGCATTCATTTTGTCTAGTTAGATGAATAAAGTAAAAGTTGACGAAAGAGAAACTACAAGTTACAATCTGTTCACTTGTAAAGAAGAAATTTAAAATTTCCAAATAATATTCAGAAACATGAAAGAATCATTCAAATGAAACTCCTGAAAAGATGATTTTAACAGCAAAAATCTTTTACCGAAATTGGAGACATAACAAGATAAACCAATGCTTTGCAAAAAGTTTCAGATGCATTCAAATAAGACAGAAGAAATAAGAGACATAGAAAAAGATAGTCTAACCATCATAATGTTTTTCAATTGAGTGAAAAATGTTTTTCAATAGAGGGATTAGCTCCAAACGGATCCAAAACAAGGTGCCTCTCGTCCATCAAACTACCTCCTAGAGTCAGATGTGCTACCAGAGGTCTATCCAGAGTTTCTTTCCTTCGGCCTCGAATGCTAGGAGTTCCTGAGGACTCTGACAGTGAGCCAGTGCCCAGTTTGCCCCCCTTGCCCTCAGCCATCAAACCTGAGAGACCTTGACAGCCTCATCGTGAGACCCTTCTCTCACTCTCTCCCTCTAACTCAATAGGCTTTCGAGTTGGACATATTCACTTATATTTTGGATCACAGTACTTTTGTCATGGTTATATACAGCCTGAGGTGGCACTACTTTAGGTTTCTTTCTTTATGTTATTTTCGGCATTATCTAGGAGTTGCGCTTGCACTCCCACATTGTACTCATACTTGTTATAGTCTTCAGTCCCATTGACCTACTTTTGTGGTCATTCGTAGGACATTAATAAAATTATCTTATCTTATCTAGTCCTCAAACTAGGCTTAAACAAGTGGTTTCAATAAAATGGTCATATCTAAAGCTTGTAAGGTCCAAATTGAGTATCACTTGTGGGATTGGACAGGAGATCGACTAGGGTGTTGCAGGTCCAAATTTCAGATTTGTTAGATAGATAAGATAAGATAATTTTATTAATGTGCGACTAATGACCACAAAAGTAGGTCAAAGGGACTGTTGAGTACAATGATGTCATTACAAAGCAGAAGTACTGAAAGGTCTCCTATAAAGGCAAGATGCAAAAAGTAAAATGAAAATAAAATGAAATAAGGTAAAGCAGTAGAGAGTGAGATCTATGCTGAGACATGAAGAACCCTTGACCCTGAGCCAATAGACCTGCTCAGACGAGGAGATGTATTGTAGGAGAAGATCCAGGAACGAGAGGAATCAGAGGTGATGAAATAGGTTAGTCATGGAATGGACCCATCTCTACTACCATCCAAGGTCGAGTGAAGAAAACCGAGTATAGTAGGATGTCCGGAAGGGGAATTGGTGGGATGCCTGAATTGTCCACTGCGTTGTGGAAGAGGTTACACCAACGAGACCTAGAAGATCTCATCCGTCTCCTGTGAAGGGATTTGGTCTGGTCATGTCACTGAAATCTTGTGGGACGGAGGAAGGTCCCACGAGTCCGCACTGATCTGAAGTCCGAAGCTATGTTGGTGTCAGTTTGTCTCTTAGTGCCCCTACCAGAAGGTAGCACTGTGAAGAAGGAGGTTATCCATCGAATAGGGTCTGGTCTCATAAGAGGCTAAAAAGTATGGGCTCAGAGCCTGATGGCCTCCTATATGTATAAAGCTAAGCACAGTTGATCAGGATAGCCGAAGAAGCCAGTGAGGGTCTAAGCCCCTAAATAAGCAATGAAACCGCCCCCTGATCTCATAGTAGATGGGGCAACGAAAGATGAAGTGCTCCTCACTCGACCTCCTATAGTTGGCATAGCTGACAGATCTTGTCTGGTCGATCAATCCGGTGGTCTGTCTCAGCCCGAAGTCTATGGGAGCCCACTCTAAACTGGCCTAGTGGAATTCAAAAAGCATGCCCCTAGTGGCGAAGTGTATAATGTGGTCGAACAATGAACCCGTCCCTAAGCTCCAAGAAGTGCTCAGTGTAAAAGGCCATCTTTGGGTGAAGTGGCAATGCATACAAGTTCTCTCACTTGAAAGGCACCAAACACAACAAGTTTTGGTAGCTTGGACCTAACTTCCTCTTGAAGACTTGAAATTGAATGAGACTGGTGGGAGTCTGAATTAGACATATCAAGATGTTACAAGACAAAATTTTAGACTCGATGGCATAGAATTTTCAAAGATACATCAAGTACATGGTCGGCTTGCAAAGCAATCCCCAAAATAGGGCCTAGAAAGGTATGTTAACTTAAAATTAACCTAACATTTGATTGGAAGCTTTGATTTAAGTGATTCAAAAGCCCTTTTGTTCTATTCTAATATTGTGTCTCAAATCCTTTGCTTTCTATTTTTGTTATTATGAATCTCTTGAAGTTTATGATGTAGCCAATGGGCTAAATGGAGAAAGAAAAGGTATCTTTTTGTAACAGTTTCCTACAAGGAGCCTTGGAAGTTTGTATAAAGGTATTCATAGAATAGATATAGAGTCAATCTAAAGGATAGTTTTCAAAATATTAGCTTGAAAAGGTAGTATGATGTATATTATGATTTCACCCTTGAAATATCGAACATAAAGCTTTTTTGCTGGATTAAAAAAAAAAAAATTCAAAATCCCTTGGACTGCGAGCAAAGAGGCAAATATATTGGGAAAATGATAAAACTATTTGGGATCAATATTGTGAAGATAGTGAGATAGAAAGTTGAGGGTTTTGGTTAGACACCAAATAAGAACTAATGGAAATGTGTCAGTGCAGAGGATATGAAGATGAAATTGATCCTATGGAATGGTTGAGGATGGAAAAGGAAAATGCTAGTATTGTTTTTATGGCAGGTTATTGTTTTTACAATGAAGCTAAAGAGTGGTGGATGAGTCTTGATGAAGACACTAGAGTAAACTCCACATGGTATTGAAAAACTCTTCTCAAATAGATGGATCAGGGACATACAAATGGAAGCAATGCATAAAACTCAAAATGGAATAAAAGAAGCAAAATAAGAGCTCAAGAAGAAGAGTGATTAGTTGTCCAAGATGCAATCCCTTAATGAAGCACTCATTAAGGAGGTTAAGAACTTGAAGCAAGGAAAGATGAGCAAATGAAAGAATGATGAAGAAATGTGCATATTACAAAACCATAATCAAACACTACTTGATGAGATTAAGAGATCGAGAGAAGAAAAGAAACATGTCAAAATCAAGAGAAAGCAAGGATCTGAAATGGAGACACTACCAAAAGACTTGACGAGGAAATTTGCAAGAAGGTTGAAGAAGTGAAAAGTATGGAAGACATCAAATCAGAAATGCAATCTAGAATTGAAGAGGCAAAAGAAGTTGATGGATAACATCAACTTTAAGCTTCAAAAGGAGAAAAAAGAGAAGCTACAAGAAGGTCATCAAAATATATTTGAAGATGTTGGGCTCAAACTTGATAATGTCAAGGTAAAATATGATGGAATTATCTCAAAAGCAAGAAGTAATGAAGATCAAGCATATAGAGAATATAGAATGTTAATGTACCAGAAAAGACGATTGAGTATAAAGGGGTGGAAGATGAAGGCCAACCTTCAAAGGTGGGACCTTATTAACATCCTCATTACCAAGATAGTGACATGAAATGCAAAGTACATACCAACATCCTCATTACCAAGAAGTGGCAAAATCAACAATATTCATGGAACATGGCATCAAAGAACAATTATGCCACAAGATATATCAAAGACCAACAACTACAACAAATTGGAAAAGTTACAACAGCAACACATGGAATCAAAGGAACAAAAATTATGCAACAACCAGCTATCAAGGATTAAGATCGAAAAGAATTGAATTTGGATGGAAGGATCATCAGTGGCAGCAAGAGAGCAAGAATATAAGGAAATCCTATTATTTGGTTTCATCACATGTAAAACCTTTAACTGCAAAGCTTTGAGGCCAAAGCTTTTTGAAAGGGACTATTATGTTATGACCGTGTGGGAGGTATATACGAGGTTGAATGTATATGTAATGGGGTTAAATGTAAATGTAATAAGGATCGACCGAATCAGGAGGGGACATGTGCAATGGGGGAGAACATGTATATATAGAGGTCAATATAGTCATTCTTGTAAACATAACATATGATTTGGTTATATGGATGTATTGGGGTTGTTTAGAGGAGGTTCTCCTAATCAACAAGGAGTTATTATCTAACACGTAATTATTATCTTTTTGGAAGTTGTGCTCCACACTCATACTTAGTGTACATGTACATTATATGTATTATGGTTTATTATGTTATTTTGAGTATTTGGTCCATAACAAATCTGGATACATGTGCCATAATCAACAATATTAGTTAAAATATTACATTTTCATGGAAGAATAACATTTTTTTACAAAGGAAGAATCTAGCTATCTTCATCCTCAGAGTTTAAATTCAGGGCATTAAGAGAATCCCACGATTCCTCAATTCTAGGACATGTAGGCTTTTTCAAAACATACTATAAGGCTCAACAATGATTCTATTGAAAAGATATGCATAAGGACATTCAAAATTATGTGGTAAAATGTGACACGTGCCAAAGGAATAAAAGTGTACATATTTCACAACTCAGGTTACTCCATCCTCTACATATTCCAAATCAAAAATGGGAAGAAATCTACATGAATTTTATTAAGGGATTATCATTGTCTAAATGAAAAGATGAATTTTTTTAGCAATTGACCAACTAATAAAATATGCACACTTTATGGGAATAAAGCCCGAAGACTATCCAAATACTAAAAGAAAACCTAGTGAATGCACATAATCGCATGAAACAACGAGCAAATCAACATAGAAGTTTGAAGAAGGTGACTGGGTGATTGTAAGACTTCAGCCATTTACGTAATTATCCCTAAAGAAACAAGGGAATAACAACTGCACCCCTAAGTTCTATGATCCATATTAAATTAAGAAAATGATTAGTCAAGTAGCATATGCCTTAGAGCTACCAGACAAAAGTCATATCCATAACGTCTTTCATGTCTTCTACCTCATGAAAATGGTAGGGCATCATCACCAAGTGCAAACTGAACTACCTATGCTTGATAGAGAAGGAAACCTTGTATTAGAACCTGATGGTATCTTGACTACTCGAGATAAATCACTGCAATTCAAAACAATGACCGAATACCTCATCAAGGGGAAGAACTTACCAAAAGAGGATGCCTTGTGGGAGAACAAAGCTTTTCAACAACAGCATCCTTCCCTACCAATGCTTTGAGAACAAAGCTTCTCCTAAGCAGGGTGTCATGTCCCCTCCCTTTTTACCTCATTAGAGGGAGGGCGTATTAGTCTAAGGGGGCTCCCCGTAGGCTATAGCCCCAAAGAAAGGGAGCCGTGGGGTTAAATAAGTCACCAAGGAGGTAACGTTTGAATTTTAAAGTGACATGGGGTAAAAAGAAGAATAAAAAGGGGGTAAAGTGACTTTATGTCACCCAACTTAAATAACAAGTCACCTAAAGTGACAAGTGGCAAAAAGAGAGAAGGGGACAAGCAAAGGACAAAAAGTATATAAGGAGGAGGGAGACACATTCCTGATCATGTGAATTGGTTTTGAACATCTTGTTTCTGCCTTTGGAGGCTTTGCCTCGGGTTTTTTGAGGGTTTTTGACAAAACCCTTGCTTTCTGCTGAGGTTCGGTGGTGCCTTGGGCTCACCCTAGCTCAGCCTTGGGAAAGATCTGCCTTTATCTGTCTATCCAATTGCTACAGACTTCATTTAGTGGCTGTTCTCAGCCTGGGAGAGATTCGCTGTGAGGAATAAGGGTTTACTGCAGGTTTAAAAGTTGATAAGGTTGCAGCAAGGGAATTTTGGAGGGGCCGATCCATTGCTGCGCACCCAGAAGAGGACTGAGCCATAGAAACTGCTATTCGGTTGAAGGATCAAGCCTGAAATTGCCTTCTTGAAGGGGCCGAACCTGTTGCAAGCTTATTTTGAAGGGGCCGAATTCCTGTTTGAGGTTGAAGAAGAGGGTTTGAAACCCTATATGACCTGAAGCATCCACAGAAGGAAAGGCAAAAGGTTGCAAGCCTTTTCCCACAGACCGAGGTCATTTTCTGGGCTGGTAAGGTGATTTAAGGAGGGGGGCCAAAGGTGCCTAGAGCTGCCGCCATAATTGTTCCAGCCCCTCAAAGAGGTACCGAACCCTACATCAGCCACAATACTGCAGGCCAAGGGTCTATCGGAGCTGACAGAGCTGACAGCGGACTGCAAGGAAGGACCAATTCATGCTGGAGACCGTTAAGTCCAGGTTTATCTGATTAGTCCTGTTGTAGAGGCTAGGGTTTTCTGTTGAGAGAGCTACTGCTAAATTTGAGGCCTGTCAGCCTTTGTGTTGCCATATGGCTGGACCAGAAATTGTTGTTTGAAGCACTTAAACTCTGATCTGGTTATTAGTAATTCCTGTATTGAGACAGCAGCCTCTAGAGGGATTTACTGCTGGTTTTGAATACAATTTGCTGATGGTTTTGATACTATTTACTGCTGGTTTTGGATATAAATTGCTCATGGTTCTGGATACCATTTACTGCTGATTATGGATACTGTGTACTGCTGGTTTCTGGGTAGTATTTACTGTTGGTACTCTTATGCTACAAACAGGATTTGGTATTGATCCTATTCATGTGTTGGGGTTTTATGAATGTGCCCTGTTGTTGGTAGAGATGCTGCACCATTTGGCTGTTTCAAGTCAACCTAATTCCCTTATTGACCAGCCTAGAAAACCCTAGGTATTTTACACAGGGGAACATGTAATATACATGACTATGTGACTTTATATTTAATGTATATAGTTAAAAGGTATCCTAGCCTATTACAAGAGGCACAACTCTTCAATGTAAAAGCCCACCAAAGTATATTTATACCATCGGGCCTCCCTTGTAAAATCATTTTTTCATTCATCATTCAATTAATATATGTGTGTGTGATTGCAACAATCAAACGCACTTCTTCAAAGTAAAAGAAGCTGGAATCATGTATCGGGTGGCCAATATACAATTGGAAGAGGGAAAAAGAGAACTTCTAGGTCTACCATATGGGTGGGGCGACTATAGCCTGTCCAACCTTGGAATGGATTGGACCAGCGAAAGCCGAAGAAGGGTTCAACCAAGGAAAGCAGACCTTGGAAGTCAAATAATAGAGATGGGAGAATCAGAAAAGACAAATACTCAGTTTGAGGCAGACCACTTCCAGGGTGAGTTGGAAGCCATTCAGGCCATGGTAGAGGAACAAGGCAGAACTTTGAACAGCCATGCAAAAGTGATTAACTCGGCTCTTTGGGGACTGAACAATGTGCAACAGTAGAAAGCCAGCAATAGCCATGCATGATGTCAATGCTTCCTCCATCCAAATGGAGGCACAACCGCAGTGTATCACCAGAGCTCCCTCTCACTCAGATCCTCCTTGTGATTCACCCCGCTGTGAGTGACCCCATGGAAAGGAGCACATTCACATCCAACAGAACTAGCTGAGGTCCCGCTGACACTCCCAGACAGATATCTGAAGTGGTAGTTGGCCCAGCAAAAGAAAATGAAGCTATAAATATAGATTAGATGTCGAATCGGTATTTTGCTTTAACTATGGTTTCAGTTTCTATCAAAATGTATGAATCAGCATGTAAAAAATTTCATAAAAGCAGGTCTGTAATCTGCCCCCTGTTGAGAAGTAACCTGCTTGAAACTGTGTGCATGCTGCTTATGGGTATAGCCATCCAGCCCTTTCTTGAAAAGCTAATATAAATCCCTATGTTTCTGTTAAAAAACTAGAGTACCATGTTACAAGCATACGAAGGTTTCAAGATAGATTATTTTTTATTGCTTATTTCATGCAATGATGAATTGACTAAAATCATTTTGATCGTATCAAGGAAGCTAGTATATAAGTTTTGAGAGCAAACTGCAAATTGCAGCTATAACAAACCTGATACAATAATATATTCTCCATCGGGTGTTGACTTGATGCGGGTGGCTGCAGTATTAAAGTTCAGGTCCTGAATCAAGTCTATCCTTCGCATGTACTCTGGTTTCACACAAGAGAATAAAAATAAATAATAAAGAATAACGCGACAATGGCAAACTGCAGATAAAGCCGTAACAATTCATCTAGAATACTAAGTATATTCTTTCAATAATCGAGCTTATTATGACCTGTGGTACAAAAATAAACTATGAAATGCTTGGAAAAGCTCTTATCAGAAAGAACTGTCAAAAAGTTGCTGAGTAAAATGACAAATACAGGCACAAATCTCTCTCAGAAGTATGCACAATCATGTCTGCCAATCAACCGGGTATTGCTAACGTACATGAGACATAAAGAGAATTATTCTATGCTTAACTACTAGACAAAAAATCATAGAAAAGCGGTAACAGTACAAATTGAAAACAACCCAAGGAAACCTGTTTCTGTATTGAAATAATTTTAAAATAAAGAGCAAAGTAGACTGACCACTGTCCTTGCGCAGAGCTTTCAATTTCTTAGGCGTAAGCCATGTCGGAAATGAACGCTGCCCCGACACAGCATACATCTTCACGCCGTTGATGGCAGTCACCTTCATACTTCCCCCTTGACTTGCCATCTTTGTAGCAGTAAAAATTTGGGTATTTTTTGCAATAGAGATGGTCTCTCACAGATACCGGTAATTAGGTCGAAGTGATCGGCTGAGTTGCAGCATACAATAAGATTATCAAGGTCTCTGTTAAATCCCTCCTCCTGGAATTAAGTGTGAAGTCATCCAAACCCTTCAGGGACCTCTCAACTCCTCATATAAAAAAGTTTCCTGCAGATAAAAATTAGACAGTGAAGTTGCCTAAACCATACTCTTTTCAAAAGAAGGGTTCCTTGCAAGAATGGGAGTCCATATCAATTTCTATGTATTTCCAAACTCAGTTCATCAACAACATGCTGCTACCGACAGACATGTTAAACTGCAATAAACTTGTGTTCATCTTTCTTCCCGTCTTTCATGTCCCAGGTAAGGTAGAAGAACTATTTACCCGATACTGGAGCTGCAGTCTCCACCGTCTAAGTACTCGAACAATAGTTGGAGTTATACGATGACCTTATTATTGGTTTTGACAAGACAGGTCGAGTTCAGGGGCTATTCTGCATGTATAGATCCCCTTGGGAAATAGGTAAGTTCAGCTCGTGTTTCCGTACTGAAATATAAATAGTATAGCCTGGCCTAGCCATAGGCTTGTTTAGTGTTGCCCAAAAATTTAGAAGTAAATAAAACTCTCTAATAAAAGATAAATAAATAAACAAAAATGTGTTTCCGTACTGAAATATAAAAAGCATAGCATAGTCATAGTCATAGGCTTGTTTAGTGTTGCCCAAAAAAATAGAAGTAAATAAAACTCGCTAATAAAAGATAAATAAATAAGCAAAAATATGTTAAGCTTATGTATTTCTGTAATTATCACAGCAACTCCATTATTGTTGTACTTGTTCATTATTGTTGTACTTGTTGGGCTATTGTCCACCTTAGATATGGAAAGTTTCTCATCTTCATCTTCATGCTTGAAGGCCAATTGAAACTGATCAGGAACTCAATTTCTCATTGGTTACTACATTTGTTAACATGTATGTAGGATTTTGGCTAGTATTTATATTCTTCCAACTTCAATTGTCCATCTTCCAAAATGGATCGTACGAAATGGTACCTAAGTTGTATATGCCTACTCTTAGAATGGAAGGTTGGGTTCTTTGGAAGATGAATGGCACTATGGTTGTCACAGTGCAACATGTTATTCCCTTGCTACTTTCTCAATTCCTCTGCAAACCTCTATCGCCAAATCATCTCTTTACTAGTCTTTGTAGAAGCAACATACTCTACTTCCATTGTTGAAAGTGCAACAATCTTTTGTAGTTTTGAAATCCAACTTACTATTGTTCCACCTACAATAAAAACATACCATGTGGTGCTCCTCTTGCTATCTTTATCATATACCATATCCAAATCAGCATATCCCTGTAGAACAGGGTTTGAACCTCCAAAACATAATGCATAAGTAGTGATACCTCTTAAATACCTAAGAATCCACTTTACTGCCCCCCATTGTGTTACACGCCTATTTATCGCACTACCAGGTGTCGCACTTAAGCATTGCACTTTACCAAGTGTTGCACTAAAGTGTCGCAATTTCATCATCGTGTAGGAATGTTTGTCATAATCCATATACAAGGGAAACCTATCATTTGGAGGTTGAAATATTATAACCTTGAACTTTTGGCCTTTTTTGAGTATCATCGCTCCAATGCCCATATGAAGAGGAGGATGAACCCTTGTCATCGCTCCTTGCTCAGTTCTAGGGGAGCGATACTATCGCCCTATGCTCAATTCTAGGGGGCGGTGAAGTGGTTGCAACCATTGTGCCTTATTTTGAGAGGTTGTTTCCAGGAGATTTCAGTTGATTGGAGGTTGGTTCGAGCTACCCTATATCCAAGGCAAGGTCAATCTTGTTTGTTCAGCTAAATCTTCATCTAATCATATCCTCTCCTCAAAATTATCCTATGGTTGTTATGTCTCAACTCCTGTATAATGAAGGCCATTCTTGGGTGAAGGGGGGAGAATTCTAGAGTTTCATATTGCTCGTCTTGTGACGTTCAAAGTGTTGGAAAGGAGAGCTTGAAGGAGTTGTTGCAACATCGACATTAAGGTTGTAAATGTTTCATTACTTATTGTTTTCCATATAATATAACTTGGCCTATTCCCCTCGTGCTTATATTGTTTAATGTATGCACTTCTATTTTTGCTTAGCTCAAAGTAGATAGGTCTATTTTGCCTAACAATATATTGTGTAAGAAATGATAATTGGTTTGTTCCTTGCAGGGCCTCTCTTGCACCAAGAGCTTGGACCTCAAGATAAAGGGTTGGAGCAGCGGGGACAACCGATGGAAAAGAGGTAAGCTATCTACCTCGTTCTCTCATCTTCTTTCTCCATTTTGTTTGTGGGTATATAAAGTAAATCTAGGGGGGAAGTAGAAAATCATTTGTTACTTTCTGTCTTGGATCAAAGGAGTCTTGATCCAAGGGGGGTTTCACCTATCCACAAGGGAAACTTTTCCACAACAAAAACTGGCAACTCCATTGGGTATCACTCATTTTAATATTTCCTTACTGTTTTCTAGCCCTTTGAATTTTTGTTTGTTGCTTTATCTTTTTGGATTGTATTCATCTTCTTTGAATTCTCCCCTTCCCTAATCATCATTAAGAAGCTTACTGAGTCAAGAACCTAACCCTTTCTCATAAATGGGCGAGGATTGTGTCTTTTCACCACTTTCACCATTATCGCCCTCTCTCGGTGTATTAGGGAGTGATGAAACCTTGATTATTTCCCTCTCTCAGTGTATTGGGGAGCGATGAAACCCTGATTATCGCCCTCTCTCAGTGTATTGGGGAGTGATGAAATCCTAATTATCCCTCTCTCTCTCAGTGTATTGGGGAGCGATGAAACCTTCATCATCGCCCTATCTGCAGTGTTACAGGAGTGATGATCCTCTCTCTAAGTGGATTTTGAGTTTGTCTTGCCTCTTTTCTGTCATATTTTTGTCTTAGAACCTTATATCAGAGTCCTTCATGCATGATTGTGGCTTTGATTGATTACAATTTTGTGATTATCATATTTGTGTTGCCTCTTTCGAGTTTCCACCTTCTATCAAATTGTGAAGTGTACATGATTGTTCTAGGTTAACTCAATCCTTTGGCCAAGTCTATGTCATCAGTAGTTTGATCCTTATCAGTTGTAGGCATTCAAATTTTTGTCACCTTGATTCCAAGGCCTTGTAGGTGTTTTACTTGCTTTCTTTTGGAGTCTTTTTCATTGATCTGAGGATTGCATATGTTGCATTAAGCCTTGTTGTTGAGTTTCTTAATTTGATCCTCTTAGGAAAACTTATGATCCCTTGAGTGCACTCCTAAACTCTTTGACCTTGTTACAACTCTGCATTGATCTTTGATCTTTGCTACTTGAATTTTGAGGTTTCAAAAAGTGGTTTTCCTTTACTTTAGATTTTTGGGTTCTTGTTTGAACGTGTGTTGGAGGCATTCTTGCATTTGAATTATTTGAGTTCTTGTCAACTTTTTGAGTGCATGTTTTGTTTGTGTCTTTTTGCTTCGTGATCCTTTGCATCGTCAACGAATTCTTTCATTTTGTTTGAAAGTAAGGAAGCAAAAAAGAGTTGTATTTGAAGTTATTTCATTGCATTTGAAAAATAAACAAAAGAAAATCTTGCATTCCAGAGGGGCATAATCAAGCTTGCACTTTAGAGAGAAGTAAATTGCACTGGGCATATGCATCTAGGCAAGCAAAAGACTCTCCTCTTTACCATAGTTAGCATTCATCGAAAATGAAATCTTTGCATTTCATGGTTTAAAGTCGAGTCATAACACCATCTAGTCCACTTCTGCTTACCCTATTGAGTAACAAACAACCATTAAAAGGAACGAGGTACATAATTTAAAATCAATTAGACTTTTTTTCTCTTTGATAACAAACCAACAAGTCTAGGATTTTAGGGCCCTGATAGTAGCATGGAGAGTTAACTCTTCAATACCACAGGAATGAGACCATAGAATACTAGAGAGTGAAAAATCAAGTAGTAGTAATTAACGTTAGTTAGGAAAGCTCCTCTCACACAGGAGTCAAACACGAGGTCAAGCAAAGTGATCAGTTAAGATTTCCCCTCTTTCGTTCGCCTAGTGGAACTATCGCAAGTTTGGGGCTTTGAAGAGTGGTAGATCCTCGGGGTGACACCACTTCTTCTTAGTGCCTGACAT
>JASDQU010309073.1:113247-161014 GCA_032191745.1 Picea mariana
AACTTGATTGTTCATTATGAATTGGTAAATATAGTAACCTCTCCTAGGATTCCACACAAGTGACTGCAAGGGGGATTCCTTCTGCAAGGAAAGTTCCTTGTGGTACCTGCAACAGACATTCAACCTTTGCTTCAGTGAACTGGGAGGGGATTTTCTTGTGGGCTCTTACTTTCACCTTGGGGGATTGTTGCGTGAAGGTGATCGTAATTGTTGCGTGTTTCTTTGTTGACGGCCTCATCTCCCATCTTTGGAAGATCCTTACTTCATTTCTCCCTATCAGAAGGGAGTTGTTTGCTTGATATTATCTTGTATGGACTTTAGTAGTGTGTGCTCTTTGACGTTTAGTAGACCCTAGGTTGAATGCACGTCCATGGCAACAGTTCCTGAGATTACCAACCAAGGGACCCCTTTTCACAGGGAACATTATGCTTTTCCTTGTTTTGGAAACGTTGGTCCTCCCTACATTGCTACATTGACTCTTCAAGGTTTCACTATGGGGTTACCGGTATGGTTGTTTTCCACTCCCATGGTCCCGAATGTCCTCACTGTTGCCCAAGCAAGCTCTCTACCTCAAGAACATCAACCTCTTATTAACCCTTTTCCTTCTTCACACATTGGTTCTTCTTCCCTTTCTTCTTCCTCGCCTCGTGAAAACCTTGATGCTAGTAACTAGGAGGGTAAGAAGAAGAAGAAACGAAAGAACAAGAAGAAGCAAAATAAGCAAGGGGGAAATCAACTAGCCATTGTCATGAGTGTTGATAATGTTGAAAAGCCTACCAACATAGGTCGCAAGCCCAAATTCTCTTGCAAGATTTGTAAGGGTGACCACCTTCTTAACCATAGCCTTAGTATTCCCAATGTCTTAGAAGTGTGGTCCACGGGTTCTCAACAACCCGTGTCACTAGCCACTGCAAGTCATACTGGTGACATCCCATCAACCGGTGATCATGAGGTTGGGGAAAAAAGGGTAAAGTCAGGATTCATTGTCGGTTATGCGAGGAAATGCACCTCACTTACCTTTTCCCTTATATGGATGAAGCTTCACAATTGTTGGAAAACATTATTGTTTCCCATCAACAACCTCCAGTTGTTTCCCATGAGTCCTGTCCCAACCAACTGTTGATTGATGAAGTGGTTGATCCAATTCAATCCTCGGTCGATCCCACTCTTCCCTTGGAGAGTGAAGTGGATACCACTCAGGTTTTTCTTATCTCTTCGGATTTCTTCGGACAAGGGGGCATTTCACCCATTTCAACGAAACACCCTCCAAGTATTGAGGTCATTTCCCTTGATTGGAATAGGCTGGTGAAGCCTCACCTTCATTCCTGCATGCCTTTCCAAATCATTGTGCAAGTTTGCAATAAGATCATACACTGCACTATTGTTGACGAAGGCGCTTATGTTAACATCCTATCCTCAACCGCTTGGTAATCTATGGTTTCCCCTCATCTTATGTCGATTACCCATCATCTATTAGCTTTTAATAAAAGATCCAGTGAACATTTAGGGATCCTTCCTCAGCTGCCCATCACCTTAGGAGGGAAAACTATCTGTATCAATGTTATGGTAGTCCAAGGCCCCTTAAACTTTAATTTACTCCTTGGGCGGGACTATGTCTATGCTATGAAAGTTGTCGTGTCCACACTCTTTCGAGTCATGCATTTCCCTCATAATGGAAACATTGTGACCATAAGCAACTTTCGTTCGTTAGTCCTGATCTGACTGTTGCCCATCCAACTTTTCTAAATATTCCTTATATGAAAGTGATATCCCTCATGCCACAAGTTAATTATGTGGTATCATGTCCCATGCCTTCAACTGCTAATGGGAAGTAGCCTCTCACTGTATGCTTGACTTCTTTAGACTCAAATTCGATTGTTGACACGGTGAACCCTTCAATGGGGGCTTTGGAGCCTGAACTTTCCCATGTTAGCGTTGTTGAGTCTCTTGACATACATTCTTTCCAAAGCATTTTTCTTTCATTCGATGAAGATCTCTTGGAAGCCATGGTAAAGACACATGAACATAGTTCACTTTTTGTGTCAAGCTCGTTAAAAAATGAAACAGATAACCATGARCATAGTTTGCTTTCTGTGTCAAGCTTGTTAAAAAATGAAACAGATAACTATGAGCGTAGTTCACTTTCTATTTCAAGATCGTTAAAAAATGAAATAGATAACCATGAGCATAGTTCATTGTCTATGTCAAGCTCGTTAAAAAATGAAACAAACCCCCCTCCAATTGAGTCAAGTCTTCCACTAGATCTAATACATGAACCTTCATTTCCTCTGCATGTGTCAATTGATCCTCTTTCTTTCTCCCTCTTTGGTGAACATTCCTATTAGTAGCCAGGAGTCTAATCGGGTGCAGAAGAAGAGTCAGTGAATGAAATGAAGCTTGAGGGGCATATCTCCAACCTCTAGAAATCATGATGGAGCTAAGCCTATAGCTTTTGTCGATCATGTTGAGGGGAAAGTACCAACCATTGGACATCATGTTGGGAAAAAAAAACGCCCATGGGTATCACTCAAATTACCAACCTCTGGACATCATGTTGGGAAAAAAATCACCCATGGGTATCACTAAAAGTACCAACCTCTGGACATCATGTTGGGAAGAAACCCCTCAATGGGTATCATTCAAAGCATAGTTCATTTTCAGTTTCAAGCTCGTTAAAAAATGAAACCAACCCCGAGCATAGTTCATTTTCAATTTCAAGCTCGTTAAAAAATGAAACCAACCCCAAGCACAGTTTCATTCTCTGTTTCAAGCTTGTTAAAAAATGAAACAGACACTCCAAGCATAATTCCATTCTCTATTTCAAGCTCGCTAAAAAATGAAGCAAACATTTGAAGCATAGTTCATTCTCTGTTTGAAGCTAGTTAAAAAATAAAGTAGACACTTCGAGCATAGTTCATTCTTTGTTTCAAGCTCGTTAAAAAATGAAGTAGACACTTTGAGCATAGTTCATTCTTTGTTTCAAACTCGTTAAAAAATGAAGTAGACCTCTTATTATCTGCTTAATGGTTTCCCTTGTTATTGCTTCGCTGTTATTTTCCATCTTGCTTGCTTATGGCCATTGTAATTATGCTTGGCGCTAGTCGTTCGCATCACGTTGCTCCCATTTTGCAGTTACCCTCTAGAGAGACATTCTACTGCGAGTGGTCCTCGCTTTCAATGCCTACTTGCTACACCCTATCACAGTCATTGCTTAGGAGTCGTTCTGCCCATTGGAACTTAGTTGCATGCCACTTGTTCTCTCTAGACAAGCTTAGTCTTTGTTCTTTCTCTTGCTTGTAAATACATGAGAATAAGTTATCAAGTATACTTTTATCACTTTTTCGGGCTCGTAAAAACTGTACAAAAAAGGAACTCTTTGGATTCTCCTTTAAGCTCTTTTCAAACTCTCTAAACATGGAAATATTGTCGAGCGCATTTGTTTCCTTTCACACTTGTTAAAAGGATTTGAAAGGGCATCTATTTGATGTAAGTTTAACCATTTTTCAGATCAGATGGACTAATTACGAAAAAGGAATACTCTAGTCAACTTTGGCTAGAAGAGTTCTCCCTTGTATTGTTTTATACTTTTTTGGGCTTGGAGGACTAAATTTTAGAAAAAGAACATCCTCAGACTCTCCTTTAAGTTCTTTTCAGACTCTCTAAATGTGAAAAGACTGTTGAGTTTATCTTCTTTGGGCTCATAAAATTATACATTGAAGGACCTATATGGGACCGAATCCCTCCTTATTTAGGTTCATTAAACATGTGATGAGGGACTCATCGAAGATGAGCTATATCGAGCATATGTTATCCTCCTCAGGCTCGATAAAAAAACAAAGAGGTACTCGTCGTTCCCAGTGGGCGTAAATTTGAGGGAAGTGGGTCAGTTTTTTGGAAAACATTATGGCAGTTGTTTGTTGTTGCCCTTGAACATGGCACTTGTTTACGTCTTGTCTTACAGTTGGGTACTTTGCTTGTCTATGGGTCATACAAATCCTATGAGTCATTATACTCCTTCGTCCCACCTAAAGAGTGCCCCAGTTATCGTCGCACTATGTTTTGGTCTATATCTCATCGAGCCAATGTTGTTGAGTCATTTGTTGTGCCTCACAATGTTCAAGGGAAGTTTGAGCCCAAATCAACCGCTATGCAGTATTACCAACCTTCATCCTCGTGTCTGTTTATGCTCATTTGATCTATTATCTTTCATCACTTTCTTGTGTCAGTTTTGTGTCGATGATGGGGGACACATCCCAACCCTCCTTCGACGAGTATGTTCCCTTCAACTTCAACATATTATCCAGGAATTAGACTTAGAAACCAGTTAGTACCTTAGAACCTGCATACTCCAATGGCAGGTCTCCTCACTTTTGACAATAGGTTTACATCATTGACCACTGATATAATGATTCCACGAATGTTCGACTTCATCTCATCTATTCACATTTCTTGGAATCTACTAAGGTACCTTGGGACTCATGGTCATCATTAGTGATTTCCCTCGCATTTGTTAATGATATACATCAATGACCTGTAATAAAGTGGTTTATATCATGTTCGACATCAACTCATCTATTCACGTGGCTAGAATCGTACCATTTTTGGGATCGAGACGAAGACCATCGGAGCCCCTTAGGCACCCACCTTTGTTGCGTGCCTCACCCAGGTTGTGATGGAGATTATTTGAGTACTTAGAAGATTCAAGTATGGAAATCATGCTTGTAATCTCACTGATATATATGTTGTCACATAGATCCAGTTCGTATTGGTCTGTGGCTATATTTTTGTCATATTGTAGCTCCACTATGTATTCTTTCGTGGCTACAACCTGATCGCGTCATGGAGGTATGGATCCACATTGTATTTTTGGTGTCCATATTCTTAGTTAGTGTTTTCATGGATCCACAATGTATTATTCAACGACCATGCTTTGGGTCAGTTTATTTTGACTACGGGTATTCCTACCTCATGGATGATACATATATATTGTTTGATGTTTGTTTGTAGCTTCTGCCCGATTCTCCTATTCCAACACCCTCGCACATATATTTTTGTAAAGTGTTTCGACCATCGGTTTCTCTTATGACTTCACACTTTAGGGGGCATCTATTACACACCTATTTGTCGCACTACCAGGTGCCACACTTAAGTGTCGCACTTTACCAAGTGTCATAATTTCATCACCATATAGGAGTGTTTGTCATAATCCCTAAACATGTTGGAAGGGAAACCTATCATTTGGAGGTTGAAATAATATCATTCACCTTGAGTTTTTGGCCTTTTTTTAGTATCATCGCTCCCCTTTCCATATGAAGAGGAGGATGAACCCTTGTCATCACTCCTTGCTCGGTTCTAGGGGAACAGTGTTATCGCCCTGTGCTCAATTCTAAGGGGGTGATACAATCACCTTATGCTCAGTTCTAGAAGGGCGATGAAGTGGTTGCAACCATTATGCCTTATTTTGAGAGGTTGTTTCTGGAAGATTTCAGTTGGTTAGAGGTTGTTTCGAGCTACCCTCTATCCAAGGCAAGGTCAATCTTGTCTATTCAGCTAAATCCTCATCTAATCCTCTCCTCTCCTCAAAATTATCCTATGGTTTTTATTTCTCAGCTCCTATGTAATGAAGGCCATTTTTGGGTGAAGGGGGGAGAATTATAGAGTATCATACTGTTGGTATTTTGACGTTCAAAGGGATGGAAAGGAGAGCTTGGAGAAGTTGTTGCAACATCGACATTAAGGTTGTAAGTGCTTCATTACTTATTGTATTCTATATAATATAACTTGGCCTATTCCCCTCATGCTTATATTGTTCAATGTATGCACATCTATTTTTGCTTAACTTAAAGTAGATAGGTCTATTTTGCCTAACAATATATTATGGAAGAAAGGAGAATTACTTTGTTCCTTGTAGGACCTCTCTTGCAGCAAGGGCTTGGACATCAAGATCAAGGGCTGGAATAACAAGGACAACCGATGAAAAATAGGTAATTTATCTACCCCGTTCTCTCGTCTTCTTTTTCCATTTTGTTTGTGTGGGTATATAAAGTAGATCTAGGGGAAAGTAGAAAACCATTTGTTACTTTATATCTTGGATCAAAGGTGATCCAGATTATTTTCGGCATGAAATGAGAGCAGAGATATAACACATAAATATACAGAGATATTGAAAGAGTGACAATAATATAACAAAAATATATCAAAAATATAACAAGAGGCACATATATACAATAATACACAATTTCTATTAATGTGTGAAATGTACAGAACTGTAAAAATACAGAGTGAAAGACTCGCTATAATGGTGGCTTCTTATCTTTGAGAAGAGATGTGATGGCTACTCACATTCCCAAGAAGATTATCGGTATAAAGAGGTTCCAAAGGCCTTTTTAACATAAGTAAAACCCAAAACCCTAACCCTGGAAGATGAAAAGCCAAAAGGTTTGCAGGCCCCGATGGGAGTAGTTGATACGTCAACTTCCCCGGGGCATAATTTTTGCATACGATCTCCGTTTGGGACGCTCGATACATCGTTGGAAAGGTCTAACCAAGAAGAATGATTTTTGACTGGCCCAAGCAAGTACCTTTCATAATCGCTTGCCTAAGCCCCAAATCCCCCAAAAACGTCGTTTAGGGCCTCAAAACGACCCCAGAAGTTTGGAACCCGAAAAATTGCCAAGGTGAAAAAATGTTTTTCGAGCTAGTGGAATAGGTGGGTGGCCACCAACATCCACTTGGATCAATCCTCCCTCCTTAGGTAGCAATGGTCTCCATTGCGTTGAGTTCCCCAGGGAGAGGGAAAAGCGTTTGCTGAATCTGAATCTTGGTGAGTTGTTTGCCTTGCTGGAGAAGTTGTGTTGCTTATCTTGTTGAAGGTTGTCATGAACCTGTGGTTGGAAGGGTTGGACCTTTTTAACCAGTCTGATTGCATGAGATGACTATGTGTAGAAAGAATCATTGCACTTTGTTGTAATCTTGTTGATCTGCTTCTGTTGTATAGAAGATGCTTGTACCGAGGCTATAGTGTTTGCAGTGTCCTTCTGTGCACCTTTTGAACAGATCGTGAAGAAGCTGAATTTTGTAGTATGAGATACTACCTTGCAACACTATTTAGGTGGGACAATAGTTGGAACTACCTCTGGTATTTTGTAGAGATGACCCCCCAAAGTAACAATGACACTACGGGGTCGAGACTCATAAACAAGATGGCGCTTCCACATATATGGTTGGCCCAAAATAACATCACAAATATCCAGTGGGGCAACATCACATAATACCCCATCCTTGAAGGGTTGGATGTCGTATGACAATCAACACTACCGGTTGACACAAAAATCTCGTCCCTGGCGAAGCCACCCGATGTTGTATAGCTGCGGGTGTGGTGTTGTCGACAATCTCAACTATTTGACAACCTCTGTTGAGATGAGGTTCTTCTGGCTTCCGCTATCAACAATAAAATGCAACGGGGTCCCCTTCACCAACATCTGTGAATGAAAAAGACGTTCCCCCTCTTTAGGATCTATTGGTTCTTCCAGTTGAATTGTTGCAGTCGCGACAATAGTAGTGGGGTCTGTGTCGATGATCTGTCTTCTATCAGTATTTTCTGAATCAGATTCTGAATCAGGGTTGGACTCCTTGTCTTTGATCTCGACCACCAATGATTGTTTTGAGTGACATTCATCGGTGTTGTGCTAGGGGATTTTGTAGAAATCGCACCATTTTCCAATGTCCTTCTTCATCTTTATGTGACCCTTCTTTTTCTATGGCTTGGATTGGTTTTCTGAAGGCTGGTTGTTATGGTCGTGTTTAGCATACTTTGGTTGTTGCGGATTTGCAGAACTGAATTCCCGCTTGTTATGGTGCTTAATTTTCAGCTTGATTTTAACCACATATCGATAAGCAACACCGAGTGATGAGATGTCCAGAAAATCCATTTCAGTTTGGATGTATCTGAATCTCGATAGGAAGGCTTGCTTCTTGTCAACGAAGGCCAAAAAAATTACTTGCTTATGCTCATGAGGCAAGCTGTTATCCATTCACTAGCATTCGTGGGGAAGGAAAGAGGAACCACTTGTTGTTGCTTCCATGGGTTTTCGTCTCCAAGGGAAAAGAAAAGGAAAGAGCCTGCCTCCCCTGTAGGCGGGTGATTGAACCGGAGCCCCATGATATTTCATAACCAAATGTTGCTCAGAGTCTTTGATACCCAACTTGGTGCGCAAGGTATGAAAGGTATCGGTGAGCTCCGACATTGCTTGACCCCTCTCTTGACGCAGCGTGGTCCATATCATGTATTAGTCTTCATAGTTGCCAACAAGGTAATATTGTTCCTTGACCGCATCCACAAAAAAATCTAAAGTGGGCTCGGCCTCATATATTCCAGACTCCTCTATGGAACTTTGCTTCCAATAAGTTTCCCACCAATGTTTGACATGGTGGAGAGCCTTAAGGAGTGTGAAGTTGATCTTTTCTTTGTCAGAGAAATTATGAACAGAGAAATAACCTTCTAGCAGATTTAACCATTTTTCTAGGGTATCTGCATCTCTCTATCTTTAAATACAGGAATATCAAAATTAAATTGTACTTTGAAAGGCGAGGTGACTCCAAAGTGGCCGATTGATGAAGACGAGTATGTTGTTATTGGCAAGTGTTGAAGGATGTGGGCAAAATTCTCCATCATTTCATCCCTCTATCGCGTGAGAGCTTGCTCAAGCAATAGATTGATAGAATCGTCTACTCCGTTGTTTTTCGTTTCTTCCACCATTGATGGTTTCTTGGGTGTGCGAGAGCAATTGTCCTTAAGAGAAACAAGCTCGAGACCCAACTTTCTATACTTAGACCTCGTCGGGGACATGCACTGAAAAATGATCAAGAGCAGACTGCTCTGATACCACTGGTCCGGATTATTTTCGGCACGAAATGAGAGCGGAGATATAGCATAGAAATATACAAAGATATTGAAAGAGAAATAATAATATAACATAGATATATCATAAATATAACAAGAGGCACATATATACAGTAATACATAATTTCTATTAATGTGCAAAATGTATAAAACTGTAAAAATACAGAGTGAAAGACTTGCTAGAATGGTGGTATCTTATCTATGAGAAGAGATGTGATGGCTACTCGCATTCGCAAGAAGATGATCGTTGCAATGAGGCTCCAAAGGCCTTTTAAACATAAGTAAAATCCAAAACCCTAACCTCGGAAGATGAAAAGCCAAAAGGTTTGTGAGCCCCGATGGGGGTCGTTGATACGTCAACTTCTCGGGGGCGTAACTTTTGCATACGATCTTTATTTAGGGCGCTCGATACACCGTTGGAAAAGGTCTAATCGAGTAGAATGATTTTTGAATGATCTGGGAAAGTGGTTTTGGAAATTGCTTAGGCCCCAAATCCCCAAAAAACGACAATCAGGGCCTCAAAATGGCCCTAGAAGTTTGGAACCTGAAAAACTGACAAGGTGGAAAACTGTTTTTCGAGCCAGTGGAATAGGTGGGTGGCCACTAATATCCACCTAGATCAAAAGGAGTCTTGATCCAAGGGGGGTTTCACTTATCCGTAGAGGAAACTTTTCCACAACACAATGTTTTTTACATGGATTGTTCATTTACCTACTCACAACTCCCACTGCATGTGCAATATATGGTCTTGTGCACACCGTCGCATACATAAACCTACCAATTATTGATGAATAATGGACCCTGGTCATGTATTATATCTGCTCCTATGTCTTGGGACACATTTCCTTGGTTAATTTGAAATGGCTAGCCAAATGTGTACTAATTGGTTTTTCATTTTGCATTCTAAACCTCTCCAACACCTTCTCTATGTACTCTTCTTGAGTTAATGTCAATTTGCGATTTTTACTATCTCTTGTTATTCTCGGACCAAGGATTTTCTTTGCAACACCCAAATCCTTCATCACAAATGAATCAGCTAATATCTTTTTAAGCACATTTATATCTTGCATGTTAGACCCTACAACAATCATGCCATCTACATACAATAGCAAGATAATATAACTTCCAATTTCTAGCCTCTTAAAATAAACACAATGATTAGAATGGAATCTACTATAGCCTTTTTCTGTCATAAACCTTTCAAGCTTCAAATACCATTGCTTTGGAGCTTTCTATAGGACATACAAGCTCTACTTCAACCTGCATACCAAATTATCCTTCCCTTTGACCTCACACCCCTGTGGTTGTTGCATATAAATCTCTTCCTCCAAATCCCCATGGAGAAAAGTTGTTTTTACATCTAACTGTTCAAGATGCAAATCTTCTACTTCCACAAGACTTAAAATGGTCCTAATTGAAGTCATTTTAACAACATGAGAAAATATTTCATCAAAATCTATACCTTTCTTTTGTGCAAAACCCTTTACAACAAGTCAGGCCTTGTACCGTTTCTTGCTTACTTCTCCTTCCTTCAGCCTATAAACCCATTTATTCTGCAATGCTCTTTTTCCTCCAGGCAACTGAACCAAGTCCCAAGTCTCGTTATTTACCAAGGAGTCCATTTCCTCTTTCATGCCTTGCTCCCACTTCTTTTTAGTGTCTACCTGCATTGCTTCTTCATAAATGTATGGTTCACTAGAATCAATCAACAGTAAATAATACAATGAAGGAGAGTATCATTCAGGGGGTCTACTTAACATGGTAGATATTCTAACAACACTTGTAGGAGTTTGAGGTACTTGTTGCTCCTATTGTTGTACATTTTGATTTTATGGTACCTTTGAAATTTCATTTTCTTTGATTTCATAAAGCACTGTGTATTGTTTTCCTTTTCATGCTTATTTCCCTACAATTGACCTTTGTACATGACATTTTCATTTGATACCACGTCTCTATTCCTAGTGATTTTGTGATTTTTATAATCCCATAAGCGATAACCATAATCATTGACATCGTATCCAATAAAGGTACACTACTTAGATTTTGCCTCAAGCTTTGTTCTATTTATTTTTTTATCAATATGGACAAATGCTTCACAACTGGAACTCTTAAGAAATGAGTAGTTTACATTTTTACTTGTCCATACCTCCTCTGGAATGCCACCATCCAAGGAGCTTGAAGGTCCTTTGTTTATTAAGTAAACTTCAATATCTACAACATATGTCCAAAACTATATGGACAACCCTGCATGCAATCTCATACTCCTTACACGTTCCATGTTTGTCTTATTCATCCTTTCTAACACACAATTTTCTTGTGGTGTTCCTGGAACTGTCTTCTCTCTACGAATCCCATGGTATGAACAATAATTATCAAACTCCTTGCTGCAGTATTCATCTCCATTATCTTATCCAAGACACTTCATTTTTTTTCCTATCCCATTCTCAAGCAAAACTTTCCATTTCTTAAAAGTGTCAAAAACATCAGTTTTTTGTCGAATGCAATAAACCGAAGTTTTCCTAATTGCATCATCAATAAAATGAACATAATAACGAGAGCCGCCAAGAGATGATACATGAGATGGTCCCCATACATTTGTATACACAAGCTCTAACTTTTCATTGTTCTTTTCCTTTCCGACTCTGAGAAATTTGACTCTCTTCTATTTTCCATAAACACAATGCTCACCGAAATTCAGATCAACTTGTTTAAGATCTGGCAACAAATTTATTTTGTGGAGTATCTACATCGCCTTATCACTCATGTGTCCAAGCTTATGATGCCACAGTGTTGTATCCACTCTTGTAGAAGCTAAAGAGATAGAAGAATCAACATTTCCAGTACATAAATACAATGTACTTACCTTCTCTCCTTTTCACGGGTTGACGGGTTCACAATATTCCCAAATCCTATTTGCTCTCGTCCGTCCCCGCCATCCTTGTGCTTTTCCTAATACACATTTAAGAATGGTTTACCGCTACTAATTCATCATGCAGGTTCCGTAAAGATTGTCATTAATAAGCGAAGGGATCGAGGATATTTTTTCATTAAACTGCATTAAAAACATGTTTTTGATGAAGATTATATTATGTTTATCTCTCTCAAGCGCCCATTGCAAATATTATCTGGATTAAAGGAACACTCTCGTCAACTTATGGCAGCAACAACTCGACAAAAGTTCTGTAGAGATACTTTGAATATTTTTGGACGAGAGGACAAGAACTTTTAGTGGTCTAGAGCGTATTCTTGCTATTCATCCCCTTCTGCTCAGAAGGAAGTGATCTAGACATCTGGAATTGCTCATGTAGGGTGTGTCCCCAAGGTTTTCGACTGCAAGGGATTGGTTGCATGGTGTGTTGAGAAATATATACCAAGTCAACGGATTATTAAACTTCAAGACCATTCTCCCATCTCTCTTTCACCTCAAGTGTTCCGTAAAATGTTGAAGCTCCCTGAGCCAACACTTACTTTCAAAGAAGAAGATTGTCGGGATTTCCTGAAAAAGCATGACAACGGTCTGGACCTCTTGCCTGAATTCTCGGAGAATTTTATGGCCATCCCTGAAGATATTACCAAATTGCAGGTCAACTCATTCAAAAACCCCTTCCATAAAATTGCTTGGTTATTCACTAGAGTGACAGGCCAAGAAAGGACCACCAGCATTTTCCGTATGATTCTTTATATCTTATATTTTACTATCAAAGAGGAAGCCATTTTCTATTGAGGAAAATTGATTTCTATTGAAATCTCTTCCCCATTGTTACAATACAAAAAAAGACAAGAAATTATTTATGGCCTCTTATTTGGTGTTTGCGATAGCATATTATTATCAATTTCCTAAATTGTCTATTTGTAAGAGGGTAAACTAAGAATTTGACCCAATTACTTTCTAGTACCAAGCATTGTGGAGACATAAAGCTTCTTTGCATTTCTATGAAGTTTTCAATGATTTTGTCTCGGTTTTTAAAGGATTGTTATTTGGAAAAGATATCCCTAGAATATCCGACCAGGCAAGTAAATTCTTGGATAAAAAGGGGACGTTCGAGCAAATGAAAAATTACAATGTTATCAAGATTTTCGGTTCTAAGGAAAATCCCTCCTTTCTTCCATGCCATATATCTGATAGAATGTTTATTACAGAAGTCATAAGGAAATATAATTTCTTGCTGCACTTTTTTCATGAGAAACGAAAAAAAAAAATCCATACCCTTGCCTTGGAAAATTGGGGACTTTATATTAAGAAATATAAACAAAATCGATGAATTTGCAAACCACTTCCACAATCTGAATCTCAAGTATGCTGAAAAGATAAAAGGGTTCGACCCTAACAGGATTTTTGTGGATCACATGCTAGCAGTGAGATTCATCAATTCATTTATCCATACTGTTCTAAGTGAAGAAGAAGATAATAACTTAGGCGCTCCTATTCACAATGTTGGTGACTTGGAAACGGTACCCAATACCAATGAATTTTACAAACAGAAAGGTAAGGGTCCTAATGAGAAGAGTGCCTAGTCCCCAACTATTACTCCTAAGACTACAACATTTCATAGAAATGCTCTAGTGACCCACCCATCTAGAAAAGTGACCAACAATAGTTCAAGCAGTGGAGGAGACAAGAATCCCTCGCCGGGAAAAATTGAAAGCTCACACAAGCTTCCTCTAAGAAAAAAGAGGAAAAACGTCGTGCAAGAGGAAGAAGACCAACGCATAGAGAGTGATATCAATAGCTTGTCCCTTGAAGATATGGAACTCGAGGCAGACATAAAGAAAATGTTTCCCCCACTAGATCAGTCAGAGAACACGACCCACCAAAATCTGTCTCTGGAAATCATTGAGAATGAGATCTTCAATGAAGAAGAGTCATTTGTTTTTCAGAGCGACGTCTTTGACACGGAATCCAAGAAATTGATTATTGAGAAAAGTGATGTGAAGAATAAGAAAGGAAAATCTCGTTCAGAGGTTGACCTAAGAGATATGCGGCCTTCCGAGATTTCTAGAATTGATAGAGCAATCGACGATGCACTAGATGACTCCATTGGTGGTCTTGAAGCAAACAACATGAAGTTAAAAGAAAGGATCAAGGAACTGGAAGAGACCTTAATGCCTCTTCAACTTTTTGCCAGTCCTTTAGCAATCGTCGAACCCACTACGCCCACTGCTAAATTCAAAGGATCCTCAAGCTTACTTACATCAGCCAGGAACTATGTGGAGAAAAATATCAAGAAAAAAATGACATTGATCACAAAGGCTTGGGGAAATTTCGAAAAAACATGGTTTCTTTTGGATCGAGAGCACAAGCCTTCCATGAGTATTTGCAAGCCGACCTAAAGAATGAAGAAGGATTTTACCTTGGTGTTGTGGTACCCTTTGGTATTAAAGTTTCCAACATGACAAAACTAAGGAGAAGAGAGGAGAATCTTCCCTCTCCAAGTCAGATCAAACAGTTGAACGCATGCTGGAAAGAAAAGTTAAAAAACTTGAATAACATTGTTCAAATGTGCAGCCAAGCCATATCAAAGAGGGAAGAACTATTCAAAAGGTTCACGAAGGTAGACCTATCCAGAAGCACTAATAGAGTCCAATATCCCAAAATGATCCTCAACTCGTTGTTCCTAACAAAGCAACAATTTGACGAGCAAGTTGAGATATTTAAAGGGTTGTCAGTTGAAAAGTTCTATGGTATACTTGAATATGACGAGGATGAAATAGAAAATTTGCTAGTGGACTACTCCGTGAAAAATCAGGACATTGAAGAAGCATTACATGGCATTTCCCTTGATTTGGGAGACTTGGAGGGCGAGTTGTTCAACATCAAAATCCGGCATGAAATCAACGTGGCACTAATGAAAAGCTATATTGAAGAATGGTTTAAGAAAGCTATCGACAAATTGAACACCGAGGGGCAAGAAACAATTGAGACGGTTCTTGTAACTGTTAATGAAGACAATAAAAGGACACCAACAAGCAAGTGAATATACGAGAGACCATCATAGTAATTTTATGTTGATCACATCTTTCTTTTCTTTATCAAGTCCTTCATCCTATTATTCCACCTCTTTCACTAGAAAGGTTTAATCGAAGACTGATAACTCCTCTTTTCTTCTTACCATGTCTTGTTGTTCTTTTACCACCCATCTTCTTCCTTCTACAAGATTAATTCTTATGTATATTTGATTTATGGTCTGTGAGAGCCCCAATCCCAGTCTTTAAGACAAACACATTTTAAATTTCAAAGAATATGTAACAGACTATATATTTTTTAGAAATTTCAAGAGAGCTATTTCGGGAACAATCTCTACTGTACTTTGTAACCTAGAATTTTGAATACAAAATATTTGAGGTTGATCTATCATTATCTTTATTTGAGTTGCGCATGTTCACTCTGTTAAAGTTCTCTTATGCATGCAGACCATCTTCTTTTTATTTTTTATTTGATCATAAATATTTAGTCAAACTATGATGAATGTGAAGAATTTTTGCTTATTTGCTTTAAATTTATGAATGTGTTCGATTTCGGGTCCTTTCTCATAAACTTTCTTTAAAAAAAAAAAAAAAACATTTTCCTTTTATTTTCTTGCAATATTTATATTTCTTTGAATTACCATGAAGAACTTCTATCAAGTCCCACATTCTGAATATCTAGAATTCCCAAGAAAATCTTAAGAGGAGTACGACCTCTGTAAAAATGCAAGGGAATTTACATCCTCGTGAGGTTGTTGTTTCGGTCCTAACAGATTCAAGCATCAACATTTTTGGTGACCATACTGGGGATGAACTGAAATTTGGAACATGGTCTAGCATCTTTGAAAAATATATGACTTTTCCCTAGGCTGATCAATCCCGCTTAGAAATTGGATTGAATAATCAATGAAGTATCTTACATTAGTTATATAATCTGGTAATAACAACAGCCGAGACCCGAGAAGAGTTAGAAAGGTCCTCGAAGATCTTAGTCCAAGAAGAAGAAAGACAAATCCTCCGGAGATAGAGGAGAGACGAGCGACAAGACCAAAGAAACCAATGGCTAGCTAGAGTAACACAAGAACAAGGTCAGGATTGAAGTTGGATGAATACAAGAGACCCATTACCAGAAGTAAAAGCAAGCAACTCTTTATTCTTAGAAGTAAAAAGAATATTCCTAGAATCTCTCCGGATATGGTAGAAAGAAATGAACAACATCGAGATGAGCATTATGAGGAGAGACGAGGAGGTGGAAGAGATATTGCAAGAAAGCAAGAAAACCTAAGGTTTGAAAATAGAAGAAGAATAAGAGATTCTTCTTTGAATCTTCTACGTGAGCAACATGACTCCCTATTCTCCCTAAGGGCACCCTAAAGGAATTTTTTGGAGACGGAGCAATCGATGCAAAGAGGCACCTACACTTATTTCTTGATGTTTGTGATTTTCACCATGTTGAGTATGACAATGTCATGGTAAGGTTGTTTCTGCAAACCCTATCAGGACGAGCGTATGAATGGTATACAACATTGCCCATCAAATCAATTCGCTCATTTAATGACCTCAAAGCCATGTTCCTTACTATGTTTGCCCCTCTAATTGCTTAGCATATCCTTCTCACCGATTTCACCCAGATTGGTTTGAGGAAGAATGAAAGAATACGAGATTTTAATCTTAGATTCAATAAAACCTTGAGTAAGATTCCAGAAGATAAAAGACCAAATGACCCAGTCATTCCCAGTTGTTATAAGAATGCAATGCCCTTGAATGTGAAATATGCTATTAAAACATCCCAAATGGATACCTTGGAGGAGGCAATGACTAAATCCACTGAGATGGAAGAAATTATGATTGAAATGGGTGTCAACCCCAACATTATATTGGGAAAAGTACAAAGGCAGCTGGGAGAATTAACTATTGATAATCAAGGAGCTTCTAGTTCAAGCAAGAATGAAGAATTCAAGCCATGAATGGCTAAAAACTAGACAATGGGAGGAGGATTTTTCAAGAGAACCATACCCGACGTAAAGGTTGACCCCGTGGCGGCTCAAGAAAAAGCAAAGAATTGAAATTGCATAGATGAATAGAACTATCAAGCAAATGCAGAACAAGATAACGAGACCAAGAAGGGGAGATAATTATGTGGCAAATCCAAGAATGTCGATCCCAGAGAAAAGAAGGAACCCTCCCCAAGAAAACAGAGTGAGGTTTGAAAACACTAATAATCCACCCAAGAATAAGAATAAGAATGACTTTAAAAAAGAAAACTAAAAAGATAAAGAAAAAACAAATGAGAAAAGACCAAATGAGAAAGTAACGGATAGTGTTGGAAGTAAAAGGAAACACCTGACATCAAACTCCACTCAGATCACATATAATGTCGCAGAGGACTTGAGCAAATTAAGGATAACCTTTCCCTTTATAGAAGTGGTGAAGATTCCCCAACAAAGAGAAAACATTTTGAAATTTTTAGATGATCCATCTGAAAGAGAAGAAGTTGTTGTTACCAGTCCAAAACAAAGCCAGAACTAGTCAACTGCCAAGCTGAGAGGTAAAATTCCTCTCTTTTACATTTCAATTGAAAATCATGATGTTGCACTACATAATTGTTTAGTTGACACTAGCATGACAAATAATATCATGCCACTAGCGGTCATGGAGGCATTGGGCATGAGTTGCACCAAGTATTACGAAACCGGTGAAAGTATATATGCAATCGATTCTAGAAAAGTGCCAACTTATGGAGAAATCAAGGACTTTTATGCTTGGATCACGATACCCCCCCATATCATTACAATCTTCAATATTATTGTGGTAGACCTTCCTTCAACATATGGAGTTGTGCTGGGAAGAGATCGAACATCCATGATCGGGGAATATATAATGAATGATGGAAGTTGTATGATGCTACTAGGAAAAGAAGGAGCAATGATTAAGGTGCCCTGTGAACCTAGAAAACCCTTCTCTTTCAAGAAGCAGGACAATGAATTATTGGAAGATTATATAGATGTCGGGATTGGAAACTATGTTATCCTAGACATGGAACATAATGAAATCCTAGAGCAAGTTCAAGACACGGAGAATCAAGAATGCTTGTTCGAAGGCTATTGGAGGATGTCATTTGATGGAGCTTGTTCAAACTCCAATAGCGGAGTTGGAATTGTTCTTATAAGTCCAAATAAGGTTGTGCATCCACAGGCTATTAGACTGGAATTTTCATGTACTAATAATGAAGCAGAATATGAAGCCTTGATTCATGGGATGATCCTTGCACAAGAAATGAAAATAGAACATCTAATTGTGACTGGCGACTTCGAGTTAGTGATTAATCAAGTCACCCAGAGGTATAAAATCAAGAAGGAAAGACTCAAGTTATATTTCAAAAGGGTTAATGAATTGATGGAATATTTCAGTTCCTTCAACATTTCTTTCATTCCAAGGGATAATAATAATAAGGTAGATTCATTGCCCTTGGCGGCCTCATTGTCAAACCCAAACAATATGCAAAGAAAAACATATTTTCAAGTAGAAAGAACATTCTGACCTTCTGTGCCTGATAACAATGAATATTTGCAAGTGTTTGAGAATGATGAACAACTTGAATTTTTTTCGTTGAATGATGATGATGATGAAGATGATCACATACCTATTGTCTCGAAATATTGTGTACAATATGAGTCTGTTTTCACGAAATATGATCATGCTAAGAATCTCCTTGAAAAAGTTTCAGTTCAAAAAGTGAAAGAGACAAGAAAAGTTAATATTGGAACTGATAGTTCCCCAAAATATGTCAACTTGGGAGTTGATTGCACTACTGAGGAAGTTGATCAATATGTTACATTGTTTAAAGAATGCATTGATGTGTTCACTTGGAGCTATGATGATTTGAAAGCTTATGATAAAAAGATATTCCAACGCATCATTCCTTTGAGGGAAGAAGCAAAGCCTGTAAAGCAAAAAATAAGGATGATGAATCCCAAACTAAAACCTCTGGTAAAGATTGAATTGGGGAAATTAAAGAAGGCCGAAATAATTTATCCCATTAGGCATTCTGTCTAGCGTTCGAATACGGCGATTGTAAGAAAAACACTGGGGAAATCCGGGTGTGTGTTGATTTCAGAGACCTTAACAAAGCAAGCATAAAGGATAACTTTCCTTTACCTAATATGGAGTTTCATCTCCAACAAGTCACTGGATTACCCTGCATGTCCATGTTAGATGGTTTTTTTGGATATAACCAAGTCTTGGTGGCTGAGGAAGACATGGCAAAGACAACATTCATAACAATTTGGGAGACATACGCATATGCTAGAATGCCCTTTGGTTTGAAGAATGTTGGAGCCACATTCCAGAGGGCCATGGATCATGCATTTAGCGGGTTGATAGGAAAATTTATGGCAGACTATCAAGATGACTTGACAGTGCATTCAAAAACAAGGGGTGATCATATCCATCATTTGAGAAAAGTTTTTGAAAGATGTAGATTGTATGGCGTCTCTTTAATTCCAAAGAAATGTTTGTTCACTGTAACTCAAGGCAAACTGTTGGGCCATATTGTGTGCAAGGAAGGGATTTTTATAGATCCAGAAAGAGTTAAAGCAATAAATGAGCTCAACCCCTTGACATCCAAGAAGGGAGTTCAATCATTTTTTAGCAAGATCAATTTTGTGCAAAGGTTTGTTCCCGACTATGCAAGTATTGTGATGCTGATCAATTTGTTGTTGAAAAAGGAGCAGAGGTTCGAATGGACAACGTATACTCAAGAGGCTTTCAATAATATCAAAGGAGCAATCACCACAACTCTAATCCTTATTGGTCCATTTTTTCAAAGAGATTTCATCATCTATTCATTTGATATAGAGATAATTGTTGCATCTATTCTTACTTAGAAGAATACCAAAGGTGAATAAATCCCAATCAGTTTCATGAGAAAAACCCTACATGACTATGAATTGAGATACTCAAAGCTAGAAAAGCAAGTCGTGTCTCTTGTATAAGCGGTGGCACACTTTCAAACGTACATATTGAACTCCCATGTTATTGTTTATGTTCCCTGATCACCAGTGAAGATGCTTCTGAATCAACAATTGAGAGAAGGGAAATGGGCTAATTGGTTGGCGAAGATACAAGAATATGATATTGAAATTAAACCTTTAAAGGTTGTCAAAGGACAACGTTTATGCGAGCTCATTGTGAATAATGATTCTGTGGATGGAATGATTTCAATTTTAGTAGAAGAACCATTGGATGATTCATAATGGTACATATATATTGTATTCTACTCAAGATCCGAGTAATTTCCTGTCACCATGACCCCTAAGGAGCGAAGAACATTGAAGATGAAAGAAAATCAATATGTGTTGATTACTGATATATTGTTCAGGAGAAATTATGATGGTATACTACTGAGATGCATTGATGAAAACCAAGCCTAAGAACTAATGAGAGAATTCCATGAAGGAATATGCGGTGGACACTTTGCACCTATCGCCACCGCCCACAAGATAATAAGAGTCGGGTTCTATTGGCCATGAATTTTCAGAGACTCATATGCCACAATAAGGAAGTGTGTATCATGCCAACAATTTTCAGGAAAAATGAAAAGATCTGCGATGCCTTTACAACCCATAATCGTAGAACAACCATTCACCTAATGGGGACTTGATGTTGTCGAGCCAATTAATCTGAAGTCTAGCAAGGGACATATGTACATTCTCACTATTATATAGTATTTCACAAAGTGGCGTTAAATAAAGTTGATTTTGAAGAGCTAATTAAGTTCCACAAAGATAATATTCTGTCAAAATTTGGTGTCTGGGATAAATTTATCACTGATAATGGTTCGATTTTCATCGGGTCGAAGTTTACAGAGTTTTTGTGGAGAACATTGAATTATCATGGGTTAATCGTCAAATTATTATCCACAAGGTAATGGTTTTGCAGAATCCACAAATAAAATACTTGTTCAGATACTAAAGAAAACTATTGACAAGAACCAAATAAATTGGCATATGAAGTTGTTAGTAACATTTCTTGTTCTGGGCACAAGAGTATTCGGGTCTGCAAGTCGCATGAGAAGCGCCCGAGCGCAACGCGAAGAATCTCATTTCAGGCTTCCAAACAAGTAGGCGGGCAAGATTATATTGCTGACGGTCTAGATTTATCCAAGGGAGCAGATCGACGGTTGGCGAGAAATCGCGACTAGCAGAGGCACGCCGAGATTAGAGCATTGGATAGCGCCCATTGGGTATGCAAGAGAGGATAACAACCATCCATCCAAAGGATGCGTGGCGCGAGATCTAGTCGCGTCAGTGTTTTGACATTCAGGATTTCGAAGGGTGAGAGTTTCATGTCATTCTGCATCTCGAAACCCCGAACCCCGAAAGCGCCGAAAGCACTCAAAGTCGAGCCCGCAGTATCAAGAAACAGTCTCAGTCGTCCATCCAAAGGGGACACCTGGCGCGTGCGATTAGGCTCTTTGTCGTTTCACCCATCGCGATTTCGAAATGCAAGGAGCGGCTCCCTCATATCCCCGATGCGCGAAGTGACGAAAGCATCCGGGACCCAGGCCCACAACATCGTCGGGTGAGTTTAGGACCGTCAAATTTGAGAAGGATGCGTGGCGCCCAATTGAACCATCTCGATGTTTCGCCCATCATGATTATGATAAGCAGGGATTAACCCCTTCCTATTCGCAAACGCCGAAAGCACCTGCAGAAATAAATGTAGGGTCATATCCCGTGGTCACTTGGGAAATAGGAAGAGCTTTGCAAAGGGGGCCAAAGGCGTCGGGTCTAGTCGTCGAAAGGTTCATCGTGTCTCCGGGTTCCATTTGATTCGACCTCAAGCCTGGTTTTCGCTTGAAGTAATCGAAGGTGAGAAGGGGTGGTTGAAACCTCTCCTCATGCATTAAGTATAGGGTATGGAGAGTCTGGCAAGTGGTCTGCTCGAGAGGGTCCTGTGTACCATTTCTTCCAAAAAATCCATGCCGAGTCTTTGACCAGCCGGAGGAGGTCTGCACACGCTAGCTCGGCTCTTAATGGCTCAGCTACTTCCCTTGCGGGAGCCATGCGCAGTTAAGGTGGCGTCTGACAAAGAATAGCCGTCCGAATTTGGCCGAGGGGACACCAAGTCTTGGGTGCACGATCGGCCAGAGTCTGCATGCGCAGACTGTCAGAATACATGCAAACGCAATGTTGTTAATGCAACGTCTTGTTTTTGTTGTTGTTGTTGTTTTTGAGTATATGTAGGTGTTTTCGCCATTTTTGTAGAGGATCGATGGTTGAGCTAGGCTCCCGATTGTAAAGTTTTGATGCAGCGCTGGTCGCTCTGGTTAATGTATAAGGCATTGGAGACTTCTTACTTTATGGATGTCAACCTCTTTTTCTATCTCTTTGTCTACTGTGTTAGAACAACTCGGAATTGGAGGATCCAGTCGAGTTGCGCTGTTGTAGGATGATGTAGGTTGGATCACTGCAACGGTCACAGCGTTTCTAATCAGTTCTTGTGTTTTCTCAGCGCTGGAATGGCTTGGAATTGGAGGATCCAGTCGAGTCATCCCTCAGCTCCTTGAAACTCTGGACCAAGAGGATCTTTCCTTCTGAGTTTTTCTTCCTCAAGCTTCCGAAGGCCTGTTGCCCGAGGCAGTCTTGCTCACCCTTCTCACGAGTCTTCCATCTACCACCCTTTAAGCAACCTACTGACAGAAGTTGGATCAAGACCTCCCTTGCTTTCTACATACCAGACCCTGGTTCCTGTGTCAATGTTGCTTTCCTGGGTCTCTTTCCATTTGACCAACCCCATTCATTAAATCGTGACATAAAAACTGATGGGCGTCGGGCTCTACTCCTGCAAGCAATCCAGGAGTGACTTCCGTCGCCAACAGAAGTTGACTAACGCATTGTGGGCAAGAAGAATGGCTCCAAAGGACAACACCAGGATGTCCTCGTATAGATTGGTTTATGGGAAAGAAGTAAAAATGTTAATTAGCTTCGAACCCAATGCCTTGACTTTTATGGTTAATACATAAGATAGAAAAGACAGTTCACCTATCCAAAGGAGGATCAACCAGTTGTTGAAGTTGGAAGAAGAACAAAGCAAAGCCCCGAATTGAACTTCTCAGAGACATCAAAGTATCAAAAGATATTTTGATCAGAGTGCAGCTGTAAAGAACTTTCAGAAGGGATAATTGGTGTTACTTTGGAACAAGCCCAAGGAGAAACCATCGTTTCATACAAAGTTCAAAGTGCTCTAGATTGGACCATACATCGTTGAAAAGATCTCAGGTTTTAACTCTTATATGATCCAAGACATGAAGGGTAAAAGATTAATGTTTTCTATCAATAGACAACATTTGAAAGGTTTCTTCTCCTAAGACTTTCTCATTATCATTGCACATAATTGTATTTTTCAATTTGTATATTCTTACTCTGATTCCATAGCCCAATGGACGGAAGCGCCTGGTCATAAAGATTCTAGATTCTTGACAACCCGCAAAGGGTTATCATCCCACAATTAGAGCCAATTCTTGAGACCATTTACCGCTTCCGAGTTTCCCTCCCCTTTTCTATCTTCCCAAATTTTTTTTTCCATTTCTTTTCCTTCTTCTATACTTACCCGAATTTCCCTTTTCTCTTCTCCCTTCTATTCTCCCTTTCTAGTTACTATACTTAGTCATTTTTCTTTTTAGAATGGCGGGTCGCAGGTTGGAAGACTCATGGGTTCTCACTTCCATTCATATTTCCATATCATGAGTTTGATCGACCGCTGTATTATCCTATACTTAACCTTTTCTGCAGTTGCGGGTTCCCGGGTTCAAGCTTTCATATCCCATGTTCCGCGATATCCATTTTGCACCAAAACGATCCGCGATCTACATTTTGACCATCGGACTCCCCGAGCTCCTAAGTATATCATCTCTCCTATATTGAGTCTGATCGACCGCATTACAACATTTATCCTATTTTTGACCTTTCACAACCGTCGGTTGGCAGGTTCCTAGGTTGGTGGGTTCACAAAATTGCCAAATCCTAATTGCTCTCGTCCGTCCCCACCATTCTCGTGATTTTTCCAATACACATTTAAGAATAGTTTAACACTACTAAATCATCATGCAGGTTTCGTAAAGATCGTCAATAATAAGCGAAGGGTTTGAGGATATTTTTTCATTAAACCGCATTAAAAGTATGATTTGATGAAGATTATATTATGGTTATCTCTCTCAAGCGCCCATTGCAAATATTATCTGGATTGAAGGAAAACTCTCATCAACTTATGGCAGCAGCAGCTCGACAATAGTTCCGCGGAGATACTTTGAATATTTTTGGACAAGAGGACCAGAACTTTCAATGGTCTAGAGCCTATTCTTACTATTCATCCTCTTCTGCTCAGAAGGAAGTGATCTGGACGTCCGAAATTGCTCGTGCAAGGTGTGTCCCTGAGGTTTTCGACTGCAAGGAACTGGTTGCATGGTGTGTTGAGAAATATATACCAAGTCAGTGAATTATTCAACTTGAAGACCATTCTCCCATCTCTCTTTTGCCTCAAGTGTTCCGTAAAATGTTGAAGCTCCCTGAGACAACACCTACTTTCAAAGGAGAGGATTGCAGTGATTTTTTGAAAAAACATGACAATGACATGGATCTCTTGCCTGAATTCTAGGAGAATCCCGCGGCCATCCCTGAAGATATTACCAGGTTGCAGGTCAACTCATTCAAAAACCCCTTTCAGGAAATTGCTTGGTTATTCACCAGGGTGACGGGCCAAGAAAGCACTGCCAACATTTCCTGTATGATTCTTTATATCTTATATTTTACTGTCAAAGAGCAAGCCATTTTCAATTGGGGAAAACTGATTTCCATTGAAATCTCTTCCCAATTGTCACAGTACAAAAAAGATAAGAAATTATTTATGGCCTCTTATTTGGTGTCTGCGATAACATATTGCTGTCAATTTCCTAAATTGTCTATCTGTAAGAGAGTAAACTATGAATTTGACCCAGTTACCTTCTGGTACCAAGTGTTGTGGAGACACAAAGCTTCTTTGCATTTCTATGAGGTTTTCAATGATTTTGTCTTGGTTTTTAAAGGATTGTTATTTGGAAAAGATATCCCCCAAATATCTGACCAGGCAAGTAAATTCCTGGATAAAAAGGGGACGTTGGAGCAAATGGAAAATTACAATGTTATCAGGATTTTTCGGTTCTAAGGAAAATCCCTCCTTTCTTCCATGCCATATATTTGATAGAATGTTTATTACATAAGTCGTAAGGCAATATAGTTTATGGCTGCACTTTTTTCATGAGAAACAAAAAAAGCAATTCATACCTGTGTCTTGGAAAATTGGGGACTTTATATTTAGAAATATAAACAAAATCGATGAATTTGCAAACCACTTCCACAATCTGAATCTCAAGTATGCTGAAAAGATAAAAGGGTTTGACCCTAATGGGATTTTTGTGGAACATATGCTAGCAGTGGGATTCAACAATTCATTTATCCATACTGTTCTAAGTGAAGAAGAAGATAATAACTTAGGTGCTCCTATTCACAATGTTCGTGACTTGGAAACGATACTCAATACCAATGATTTTTACAAGAAAAAAGGTAAGGGTCCCAGTGAGAAGAGTGCCCAGTCCCCAACTGTTACTCCTAAGACTACAACATCTCGGAGCAATGCTCCAGTGGCCCACGCATCTAGAAAAGTGACCAATAATAGTTCAGGTGGTGGAGGAGACAAGAATCCCCTCCCGGGAAAAATTGAAAGCTCACACAAGCTTCCTCTAAGAAAAAAGAGGAAAAACGTCGTGCAATAGGAAGAAGACCAATGCATAGAGAGTGATATCAATAGATCTTTCCTTGACGATATGGAGCTCGAGGTGGACATCGAGAAAATGTTTCCCCCAATAGATCAGTTAGGGAACACGACCCACCAGAATTTGTCTTTGGAAATCATTGAGAATGAGAACTTCAACGAAGAAGAGTAATTTGTTTTTCAAAGCGTTGTCTTTGATAGGGAATCCAATAAATTAATTATTGAGAAAAGTGATGTGAAGAATAAGAAAGGAAAAGATCGTTCAGAGGTTGACCTAAGAGATATGCGGCCTTCTAAGATTTTTAGAATTCATAGAGCAACTGACGATGCATTGGATGACTCCATTGGTGGTCTTGAAGCGGAAAACACGAAGTTAAAAGAAATGATCAAGGAACTGGAAAAGATCTTAATGCCTCTTCCACTTCTTTCCAGTCCTTTGGAAATCATTGGACCCACCATGCCCACTGCTAAATTAAAAGGATCCTCAAGCTTACTTACAACAACCATGAGCTATGTGGAGAAAAATGTCAAGAAAAGAATGGCATTGATCACAGTGGCTTGGGAAATTTCGAAAAACATGGTTTCTTTTGGCTCGAGGGCACATGTCTTCCATGAGTATTTGTAAGCTGACATAATGAACGAAGAAGGTTTTTACCTTGATGTTGTGGTACCCTTTGGTATTAAAGTTTCCAACATGACATAACTAAGGAGAAGAGAGTAGGATCTTCCCTCTTCAAGTCAAATCAAACAGTTGAATGCATGGTGGAAAGAAAAGATAGAAAACTTGAATAACATTGTTCAAACGTGCAACCAAGCCATATCAAGGAGGGAAGAACTATTCAAAAGGCTCACAAAGGTGGACCTAGCCGGAAGCACTAACGAAGTCCAAGATCCTAGATTGATCCTCAACTCATTGTTCCCAACAAAGCAATAATTTGACGAGCAAGTTGAGATCTTTAAAGGGTTTCCAGTTGAAAAGTTCTATGGTATACTTGAATATGATGAGGACGACATAGACAATTGGCTAGTGGACTACTCCATGAAAAATTAGGACATTGAAGAAACATTACATGGCATTTCCCTTGATCTGAGAGACTTGGAGGGCGATCTGTTCAATATCAAAATCTGGCATGAAATCAACGTGGCACCAATGAAAAGTTATATTGAAGAATGGTTTAAGAAAGCTATCAACAGATTGACCACCCAGGGGCAAGAAATAATTGAGACGGTTTCTGTAACCATTAATGAAGACAATAAAAGGACACCAACAAGCAAGTGAAGACACGAGAGACAATCATAGTAAGTTTATGCTGATCACATCTTTCTTTTCTTTATCAAGTCCTTCATCCAGTTATTCCACCTCTTTCACTAGAAAGGTTTAACCGAATACTAATAACTCCTCTTTTCTTCTTACTAGGTCTTGTTGTTCTTTTACCGCCCATCTTTTTCCTTCTACAAGCTTAATTCTTGTGTATATTTGCTTTATGGTCCGCAAGAGCCCCAATCTCAATCTTTAAGACAAACACATTTTAAATTTCAAAGAATATGTAACATACTATATATTTTTTAGAAATTTCAAGAGAGCTATTTCGGGAACAATCTCGACTATACTTTGTAACCCATAATTTTGAATAAAAAGTATTTGAGGTTGATCTATCATTATCTTTATTTGAGCTACCCATGTTCACTCTATTAAAGTTCTCTTATGCATGCATACCATCTTTTAATTTTTTATGTGATCATAAATCTTTAGTCAAACTATGATGGATGTGAGGAATTTTTGCTTATTTTCTTTAAATGTGTGACTGTGCTTGGTTCCTGGACCTTTCTCAGGAACTTTCTTTTAAAATAAAACAAAACATTTTCCTTTTATTTTCTTGCAATATTTATTTTTCTTTGAATTACTACGACGAACTTTTGTCAAGTCCCACATTCTGAATATCTATAATTCTCAAGAAAATTTAAAGAGGAGTACCACCTCTATAAAAATGTAGGGGGATTTACATCCTCGTGAGGTTTTCGTTTCGGTCCTAACAGATTCAAGCGTCAACACTGTTGAGTACATTTTTATGCTTCCTTTTTACTCTATAAACTATACTTTTGCTTCCAAAACCATCCATTTTGCCTCCATTTCATTCCATATTTTCCATAAAACAACTTATGCAAGGTACATTTATCATTCTTTAGCTTAAGAATTGAGTTTTCGAATTTTTGGCATTAAAATAGAAAATTTATCAGAAATTACAGGATTTGACTAAATCCCATAATTGCTCCTAGGTTCGTGTACTTGTAGGACAACTGGGTGAAATCTGAGACTTGGGTCGTGATCCTTGATGTACAAGGATGGATAATTACCTATCAGCTTCAAGATCTGAGCCTTCTAGGTGTCTGGTTAACGCTGGTCAAACAGGGCCACTTCAGCAGAAAATACCGTGTTTTAGCCTAAAATCATGGACAATTTTAGATTTTCTTGGGATTTGTTCATATGTTATGGATCTGAAGGGGGTATTCGACCTTCCTAGCATATTTTATGGATCTGATCATGATCGTTAGGAGATTTATTAACATTATTAGTTTCAAAACTCTTGTATAAATACTCTAAGGCATAGACTATTATAACAACTTTGGATGTGAATGAAGAAACTTTGGAATTTGCAATCTTGAGATCAGTTCTGTGTTTTGTTCTTGATAATGTTTATGATATGATGATGTGAATGATGTTTGAAGCTCCTTCTTAGCTGAGACGACTCAAGTGTACAAGTGAAGCATTGGAGGCCCCCCTTTGCCAAACTAGTACACTCTTCCTTTATGTTCTTTTCAAGTAATCTTTGATACATGTTTTAGATCAGATCTTATTGTAGATGAGTTTTATTCATATCTTTGTTGTAGTTAGATGAATTCCATAGTTAAGTAATATGCTTAATGTTTCAAAGCCTTACTCATGTTGTGAATGATTTCTTGAATAATAATTCAATGTGTGGTTTGCTTTCAAGCATGAGGATGACCATAAATGCTTTTTAAGTATTTACGCTTTCAATACTTTTGATTTAACAAGAATTGGTGATAATTGCTAATGAATGAAAGAAGACAATGAATGCATCTCTTGAATAAGAGTTTTGTCTTTCTAGCATTGATAAGCCTTATAACTAGTTCGAATATCTTTTTGAATGCTTACTATTAATACTCTTTAGGAAAACATTTGTTGATTACTGTCATGAGATCTATGAATAGGACTTCTGAACATAAGCTTAGCATATCTTCCATATTCAGCTCTTAGAATAGGTTTTGGTTTATTCCCATTAAAGAATAAAAGTTATCTCTAAATCCATACATTTTGGATGTGCCTCTAAGTCTTACAAACACCGGATTGACAATCATTTGCACTCTAATTTACATCAGTAGATTGGAGCCTAACAAACACCATTCTACAATTTTACATGGTTTATCATCACCCAAATAAACCTGTCCAAAATCACCTTGAACATAATCTTGAAAACATTTCCTGTGGGGTGTGGCATGAAATTAAGCCCCTGAATCTAATACCCAATAATCAATACTAATATCTAAAGAAAGAATCAAAGCATCTTGTAAAAAATCACCTGCTACATTTGCTTTCCTAATTTTTATCATGTTGTCCATCTCTTTGTTTCTTTGGAGATCTACAATCTTTATTCATATGTCTTTTCTTCCCACAATTCCAACACTCTTTCTTTCCTAGTCTAGATTTGGATTTGCCCTTCCTAGACTTCCCACAGTTCCATGGGATCTTTCCTCTTTCTCATTGTCTTCCCCTATTCTCCACAGTCAACGCATTACCTGATGTCTCACCCGTGCTTTTCCGTCACATTTCCTTGCTAAGGATAACACCAACAACATCATCAAATTTTAGAGTGTTTGAACTGGAGACAAAGTTACTTACATTGATGACCAAGCCATTCCAAATTTCTAGCAATGAGCACAAGATTAGAAGAGCCCTAACCTCATCATCAAAGTTCACTTCTATATAACTTGGTTGATTAGTAACCGTATTAGATTCATTTAAATGGATGGAAACATACCCACCTTCTGACATCTTCATATTAAATAATTGCTTCATTAGAAATACCTTTTTGGAGGTCGAGGTTTTTTTATATAGTTTAGAAAATGCCTTTATTAAATCCTCCGTTGTCTTTTCTTTTGAAATGTTGAAAGCCACTGACACTGCCAGGCACAACCATATTGTTCCTAGTGCGTTTATGTCAAGAACCTCCCATTCTTCGTCCTTCATACTCTTCGACTTCTTTGCTTTTCTGCTCAACAGTAAGAAAAGATCCTTCTGATATAGATAGTCTTCCATTTGCATCTTCGATAACTGGTAGTTTTGGTCGTTAAATTTCTTGACCCTAAACTTTACATCTTCGATCATTGCTCGCTCTCGAACCAGGAACCCTATTTTCGTGCGAGTTACCTTTTGCTATGATACCAATTGTTAGAAAAAGATGATCACAAAGCAATACTATAAAACAAATGCGGAATTAAAACAAAGAATATACACAATACACTAGAGACACAAATATACGTGGTTCACCCAATATGGGCTATGTCCACCTAAGAGATTACCATTCCTTCCTTTATTATTATTGAGCAAATGAAGGGATACAACCTACAACACACCCACTGTAACTTCCTCTACTTTTTCTCATAGTCTCCTCTCTCAGAATATGATATTCACTCTCATGTATGGCCAAAATACAATTCCCTCATACATAAAAGAGGGTTCCCTTATAGGGCAAAAAATCCTAACATAACTTTTACTGTCATATTTGCAACCTAATGATGAGCGATTCAAATTGACTACGAAATTACAATATTTTACAAGGACATTTTCCCAAAAATTTCTCTTCGGGGGCATTGCCCCTGGACCCCTTGGAAATAGATGTAGGGGGGCAAGCTCCCCCACACCTCCCCGTCAGGAACTAGGATCCAAACACGGCTGAAACAAGACCTATGAATCAAGAAGATAATTAGGCTCCACAACCAACTATATAAAAACTATGTTGTAGACATGTGAGAGGGTATGCATCAAGGGAAAGGAATTAAAGTTAAAAAATGTGAAAAAAGGGGAATTTTGTGTCTCACTTATTTCATTTTAGGAAAGTGAATGTTATAAATTATTAGACTTGCTTCAATGATGACTAAGAGGGAGGAAAAAATGATGATTGGTCTTCTTGTATTATGATGCATGTAATTGTAATGATGTAGTTGCACTACTACATAATATAAGAATGGGTGGTCATCAATGAATACCCCATTGGAGTCCTGATGTTTTGACATATGTGCATAAGTATGCAATAATTACAACTACAAGTTTATTGCATTTAAATTGGTGAGTGTCAAGTTGTTTTACTGTCATAGAAGGTAAGGATAGGTTTGACTAAAAATCAATGCCTCGGTGAAGTCATACTGCATTGCTCTGCTACTAAATAGGCAAGGACTGCTTAAGATTGCTAACTAATGCCCCAACATGTCGTGGAATGCCAAGTGACGTTAGATTCATTAGGTTATATTTTATTACAATATGTTGATTGCCATGAATTTTGTTTGTGTATTTGTATTCCATGCTATAAACATAATAGTACTAGAGGTTGTAATAAGACCAAACACTGACATTCATACTTAATACAATATGTTGATTAATCTATTGGGAGAAGAATGTGGGACAAAGATATGACTAACAAAATATCATAGGGTAATATGTCATTGATAGATGAACCCCTAGCAATGTTATGGACATATTATTGTTTTCTTCAAATTCAGTCTAATCAACAATATTCAGTTTAATCAAATGCTACATTTGGCAAACCCTGCACATGGAAGGAACATACCCGTCATGATTTGAACATGGGGGAATTTTCATAGCAACGACTCCAAGATGCCGCTATACCACAACTTGATGGACCTATGGACCTATTGGTACATGTGGGATAGAGAGACAATTGTGAGGGAAAACTACACAGGCTAGCAACATGTGGATGAAAGAGGCCTTCAAGCCTCAAAGCTAGGGTGTTTATGTGTTATGCAATATAGGTAAGAATGAAGAATGGAAATAAAAGCACATGTATGGTGAGATGCCCCCGACAAAGTTTCTAACTACATGAATGTATATAACATACAATGGTAATGTATGATGATGGTTAGCATTTGATGAATGGCAAATAGGAGGTAGATGCATTAAATTAGGGCCAATAATGACAACATTTATGATACATGGGTCAATTGGTACATGCACATTTTTTATGTAGGTGTGATTCATGGAGAATCAATATTTGGGGAAAATGGGGAAATTTTGTTTCTCATAAGCCGTGAATGATGGTAAAACAACTCCATTATTGTGGGGGAAATCAAAGGGTTAATTATATATCATGAAGGTAGGAAAGGTTATAATCCTATAATGTTTAAGATTTGTAAAGTTAAAATTGATGGTATGATCCTTATGCCATGGAGGATCCATATATGGAGGGATATTTTTGTGTGAGAGACTCCCTTAGATAAGGGGTTCAAAATTAACCCAAGGTTGTCATGGGAAGTAGGAAGTTTCTCTTTATTATATCAAGAAATTATAAGAACGATTTGGGTATGGAAAAATATGAGGAAGTTCACAAAGTTTGCGATGTGATCTGCATCATCTATCAAGCAATTGCCATTTTTAACAATAAGGGTAAAAGAGGAACAAGTTGGGTCTAATCGATTGCAAAGGATGTGTAACATCCATGGTTTAAGTGATTGAGGTTGCAACTATTTTGGAAGGCTCTTGTAGAAGAGCATTATTTTTCTTCATGCGAATTAGGTGAGATAACATGAGTTGTTCAAATGGAAAGCCCTTATTTACTTAGAAGTTCTATGGATGTATTTCCTTGTATACTTCTTTATAAAGGCTATGTGTTTGGAACATGAAGGGGCAATGGCATATTTGTATGTCATGGGCTTCTTGTAAGTTTCTATACTAAATGCAAGTGGTTAAGGAAGTAGATATGGTGTTGGAACCTCCCTTGTGCAAGAAGATGAATAAGTTGAGAAGTTGATTTAATATTGGGTATAGGAGGTTGAATGGATACCACAAAGGCGGATGTATGCAATGTGAAAATATGTAATGGTGAAAGTCAAGGGTTAAAGTTGGGAGGTTGCATCCCTTTGTGATATGTGATAAGGGATGTCATCTAAACCATTCCAATCATGGGAATGCTGGCATTAAACAAGAATAGATTTAGAAAATGTGGAAAATAAGGTTGGTGAGGGAAAGCATGTGGTTGCATTTGGGTTCCAAGAGACCCTAAAGAGTGATGCGAATAATATGAAATTTATTGCAATGTTGCACCAATGGTTAGAATATTTTGTCGAGTTGTGACCAAAATGAGTCCTCGAAGAGGAATATGAGTGGACGTTTGAGGTGATCGATAAATTGTAGAAGTTGAACACGGTGTTGGCATGTTTACAGGAAGAATGTGCTTGTCAATGATGGCAAGAACAACAACGCACCAAACCTCGAGAAAGAAAAAGACGAGAAAGCTCAGAAGAGATAATGGTTTCCAGAAGTGTAGATGAGGTCCAAGAGACGAACTCGTAGGAGGAGCAAAGGTCGAGACTCGGGAACACTCAGAAAAACCTCTAAGTCGGAGAGATCACAAGCTCAAGAGGAAGAGCGACAATGGTCGTTGAATCACCAATCCAGAGGACCAACAACCGTCAGATTGAATTAATGGAAGGATAGGATAAGCGGGGTAAAACGGTTGAGAATTTGATTATCCGAATACCCGTCAGCCATCGAATCAAACCCGAATTCCTGTCAGTGGTTAGATCATTCTAAGTGGAAGGACATGATAAGCTAGAAGAGATGCATCACAGACAGATCGAGCCATCGATCTAGGATCATGATCAACGAATAACATTTAGTTCGGGTATAAAGATGCGAGGAGGCTAAGCTTTGGAAAAATCTCACTTCAGATTTTTCAGTTTGAGATTTGAAAAACCCGAAGCCTAGAGAGCTGAAATACATTATCAACCATTGGATCATATGAAGAAGATCAAAGCTATCAGATCATCCGAAGAAGATCTCAAGCGTCAAATCGTCTGAAGAGAATCTGGGACGTCTGATCCAGAGCGTCAATTTAAGAACTGAAATACCCAAAGCCCGGAGAGCTAGAGATTTGAAATAAATTGTTGACCGTCGGATCATCCGAAATAAATCTCAGACTTCAAAATGTCCAAAGAAGATCTTAAGCGTCAGATCATCCAAAGAAAATCTGGGCTGTTTAATCCAGAAAAGACGTGGCGTAATCCTGTGGACTCTAGGTAAAGACCTAAAGTAAGCCTCAACCGTCCGATTCAAGGACATGTGGCAGACCACGTCAGCAAGGACATGTGGAAGACCATGTCAACAAGGACATGTGGCAGACTACATCAACAAATGACAAGTGGCAACCACTTGACCCGTGCCAGGTCAACGGGTGACCTGTGTAATGTTACGTCACTCCGGAAGATTTACTTCGGGAGTTTCATTACCAAAAAATGACAAAAGCTCTGAAGTCCTGAAGGTTGAAGTCGCGAAGAGTTGAAGTGCCGAAGGACTAAAGTCCCGAACTCTCAAACGCCAAAAACCCGAAGAAGACCCTGGTCGTTGATCGCCAGGAGGGGTACGTGTCAGAAGATTACGCATTTAGGGGAAATACTCTAGGAAAGCGTGAAGGCTGAGAATTGAAATATCCAAAGTATGGAGACCCGAAGGAGATCTCGACCATTGATCTGAGAGGGACAAGCCAGTGGATTGTCAACTTTGGAAAAAGGTGATAGAGATAAAGTTAAAGTTGAGATCTGAAATCTCCGAAGTCTGGAGACCCGAAGGAGATCTCGATCGTCGATTGAGAAGGATAGGTGTCTGTAGATCATCAACTCCGGAAGATTGTCGTACGGAAGAAATGAGAGTTTGAGAATTGAAAGTCCTGAAGGCCGGACTCGCAAAGGAGATCCTGATCGTAGAATCAGGGAGATAGGTGTCAATAGATCTTCCATTCCGGAAGATTGTCATATGGGAAAAGTGAGATTTGAGACTTGAAACTCTAGGAGCCCGAATCACAACCATTGATTTAGGAAGGACAGATCTGAACCATCAGTTCAGAAGCATGGTCAAGATCGTGAGATCGACAGTCCCGTCGCATTGCGGGGATTGAAGATGCGTGAATGTTAATAAGTTAAGGACGCACCCGCAATCGCGTTGTCACACGAGTTCATCGCCTAAGGTCATATCGAGAACGAAGTTGTGCTCGCTAGGCGTTCGTTCAAAGTTCGGGAGATCGGGAGTTGGAAGAGTCAGGGTGACTCACGACAAATACCCGAAATGTGAAGTCCCAAAGTGTTAGGCCCGTGGTCACAGCTATGGTCACATCAACGAAGGTTAAGGGAGGAGCTGGCACATTGCTAAGCTCCACTTCGAAGATCGGGAGTTGAGAGAATCGATATGTCTCATATCAAGATTCCCAAAGTCACGAGTCACAAAGTGGCTATTGGATAGGCATATGGTCACTGCCGATGGTCATGTGAAGGAAGGGGCTTAGGAGCCAAAGAAGCCAAAACCGATTAACTGTAACTGAAAGAGAATACGAAGAGTTGCGACTGCTAGAGAAGCCAAATAATCTCAGGAAAACGACCACTGATGATGAACACATTGAGCATAACCACCAGAGAAGATGAAGATTTGCCATGATGATCATGTAGAGGACTCGGCGTGAGAAAGACATGCAAAACAGAAGAGATGTAGTGCTTTTTCGATAGTTATGCATGTGGGTAGGCAGAGACGAGGTGTAGCACCTGAAGTGGAGATCAGAGGCACAATGTATAACATGCAGAGGCAACACATAGCATAAAATGCAGAAGAGAAGTTGAACAGAGTGTGTTGAGTGCATAAAGAAAAGACAACCGAGCATAGAAACAAATCGAAGCAGAAGTGGAACAATGCATAGAAGTTGAAGAAGGCAGAGGAGACAGGGAGCCGTAACAGACCATATCAGAGACAAAGCAAGTAAGTAAAGTTTTATAAGATTCAATCAGGGTGGTAGGGTGGTGATAGGGAGGATTGCAATCCTCTAAATTCTAGTTGGTGCTAGAAGATATTCTAGGAGTTGGTGCTTCCATCTAGTGGGTGCTAGAGAAACTTGGGAGTTGGTGCTAGAGAAATCTGAGAGTTGGTGCTCTCTGGAGGTTGTAGCTTGCTATCAGAGGTTGTAGCCTCATATTTGAGTTAGAGCTCAAATATTGTGATGTACATGAAAGTTGGAGCTTGATTGACATCCTAAGAAGAAGAGGTTTTCACCCTTATGGGTTTCCTCAGGAAAATCGGTGTCTCTGTGTATTCTGTGTGATTGATCATTGTATATCTATGCATGTTAAGTTATCAACAACACATTAAATAATAATGTAGAAAGAATAAAAAAAGGGAAAAAGTTTCAAGCTTATATATATATAACTGATTCACCCCCACGCTCTCAGTTATATTTCCAACAATTGGTATTAGAGCCATTGCCTTTGATCAAAGGTATATCCATAAGCTTGAACATGACTAGTCATGATGGAAGTTCAACTAATAGACCCCCTATATTTGATGGAACAAACTTTGCCTTCTGGAAAGTAAGAATGAGAACACATTTAATGTCTTTGGGTGATGATGTTTGGGATGTCGTTGAAACGGGATATGTGAAGCGTGTAGTCTTGGCCTCAAAAGATGATAAGCTGGAGTTTAGCTTTAATGCAAAAACAATGAATGCCATCCTCAATGGACTTGCTGAAGCCGATTTTGTCAAAGTCATGCACTGTGATTTAGAAAAAGTTATGTGGGACAAGCTGATAAGTAGCTATGAAGGTAATGAAAAGGTGAAAGACGCAAAACTTCGGACTCACAGACTGAAATTTGAGCAGTTAAAGATGAACGAAGACAAAACTATCAGTAAGTACTTCTTACGTATAGAAGAACTTGTCAACACTATGAAAGGCCCAGGTGAAACGATAGATGAATCTTTTCTAGTCTAGAAAATATTAAGATCTCTTCCTGATAGATTTAACTCAAAAGTCTCTGCTATAGAGGAAATAGTTGATCTCAAAACGTTGACACTATATCAACTTCTTGGAACCCTAACTGCTTATGAAATGAGAATCACCAAAGGTAAATCCACTACAAGAGAGGCATCTTTTAAAGTAGAGAAAAACACAGACTCCGATGTAGATGAGATTGAAGCAAATTTTGTGAGAATACTGAAGAAAGGATTAGGTAAATACAACATTAAACTGTCCTTCAAGTGTTTCAACTGTGGTAAGATAGGTCATTTTGCTTCTAAGTGTCCTCACAAAAGAAAGGATTAGACATATGACGATGAAGAGAAGCACAAACACAAGAAGGTCTATAAAGAGAATGATTTTAAGAAGAAAAGCCTTTGTGTAAACAATGATGATGATCCCTTAGATGATGAAAGCAGTGACTCTTCTATTGAAGATAAAATAAATGATATCATGCTAATAGCTTTAGAACATCCAAACACTGAAGATACAGTAAGTGAGTTCGCTGATTGTGAAGCAATAGTAGATCTTGAAGGAGAACTTGTCAGTGCCATGGAAGAGATTGATAGACTTAGAGAAAAGAAAAGAAAAGAAAAACAATTACTGCTCAGGTATGAGAAAACATGAAAAGAACCATCTGAAGAAATTTCTTTGTTGAAGGTTAAGTTAGAAGAAGCTAAGAAGATTGAAGACGTCCTCAAAAAATAATTGAAGGAAGCAGAAACAAAAGGTGAAAAATTGGAAGCTGAAGTAGTGACTGTCAGAAAAGATCTAGAGAAATTTCAGGTCTTACATCATCAAAATATGACAAGTATTAAAGCCTCAGAAGGATTAGTCTCCATTCTGAATCAACAAAGGAATTCAAAGTTAAAAACTGGTTTGGATTATGAAGAGGGATCAAGTAGTGGTCATCCAAGCAACAAAGAATCCATCAAATTTGTAAAATCTACAACCATTGACAACAAAAAACCTACAGAAACAAAGGAAGAGAATCAACCACCAAGGAGGAGTGAAGGAAAAGCTACCAAAACTAAACATGTAGAATAAAGAAATAATACACCATCTACTCAAGGAAATAATCAACATGGAAGAAATCGACCTGCTCAAAGAAGACAACCATTTTCCAGGTACAAAGATTTTTTCTATGGATATTGTTTTACTGCTCTAACTTTGGCCACAAAGCTGTAAATTGTTCTTTAAGATTTAGACATGAGAAATCAGGACAACCAAGGAATAAATATCTGCCACAACAAAGAATGAGACAACCAAGTAAAAAACAACCACAGACTGCAAATCATGTGATGGTTGGGAAAAGGATGCAGATTACACATAACAATCATTATGATCCTTTATTCAATGAACCATAATGTTACATTTTCCATAATTATGGACATAAAGCTGCAGACTGTCGCTTAAAAAACTATAAGCTAGATTCAAATCATAGAGCTGAAAATGTCAAGGTTTGGAAGAATAATGAAGATAACAAGTGTGGATTAATGTTGTCATCTCAAAGACAAAAAGACACATGTTATATTGACAACGGATGCTCCAGCCATATGACAGGTGACAAAAGTAAGTTCCTATTACTCAAAGAAAATAAATCAGGGAGTGTGACCTTTGGAAATGATTCTCCAGGAAAGATCATAGGTAAAGGTCTAGTAAGCTTAAGTAATGGAAGAAGCAAAGCTCAAGATGTATTATTTGTTGATGGTTTAAAGCATAATCTTCTCAGTGTCATTCAGATATGTGACAGAGGATGTGGAGTCACTTTCATTGCCAAGAATTGTAAAATAAAGACAGTAAACACATGAGAGTTGATTGCAAAAGGGGTTAGAACTGAAAACAATGCATATGTTCTGAATGAAGATAAGGAGAAATGCCATTTAAGCAAACTTGATGAAAGTTGGTTATGGCACATAAGGCTTGGACACCTGAATTTTGATCATATTGTCAAACTGAATAATGAAGGTGCTGTGAAAGAACTTCCAAGAATATCTAAGCCTAATAACTCTGTATGTGAATCCTATCAAATGGGGAAGCTGACTCGTGCTCAATTCAAATTGAAGAGTTTCACATCTTCAGAAAATCCACTTCAAATTGTTCATATGGATCTGTGTGGACCATCGCGAAAGGAAGGAATTGGAGGAGAACATTACTTTATGCTAGTCATTGATGACTTCTCTAGACTTACGTGGGTTTCCTTTTTGAGAGAAAAATCTTATGCATTTGAGAAGTTCAAAAAGTTTAAGGCGTTAGCTGAGAATCAGACAAGATGGAAGTTAAAAGCAATTCACTCGGACAGGGGAGGAGAATTTCTGTCAAGAGATTTCAAAGAATTCTGTGACAAACATGAAATTGAAAGAGAATATACTATTCCAGGTACTCCTCAACAAAATGGAGTTGTAGAACGCCAAAATAGATCAGTTCAGCAGATGGGAAGGGCTATGATGAGTGAAAGGGACATTTCACAAACCTTCTGGGTGGAGGCTGTTTACACAGCTATTCATATTCTAAGTAAAGCACATCTAAGGCTGAACAATGATAAAACTCCATATGAGTTGTGGTTTGGTCGACCTGCATCAATAAAGCACTTCAAAGTATTTGGAAGTAAATCTACATCAAGAATAATGACGATCATCTAGGAAAATTTGATAGTAGAGTTGATGAAGGTATCTTCTTAGGATATGCAACGAACAGTAAAGGATACAGATGCTTTAACAAAAGAATGCATAAATTAGTAGACTGTATTGATGTTCGAATTGATGAAGAAGCTCTTGTAAAAGATCAATAGAGAATAAGCACTAATCCAGATGAAAAAGATGATGAGAATAATGAAGATAAAGAATAGGAAATCTCATAGTCACAAGAAGATGATGAATCAGGTGGAGAAGAGACACCCAGACAAGAAGAGTCAGGACCGCAATCAACATCAAATCCTTCCTCTAGAATTACTCAAAAGAATCATCCTGAAAGTCAGATAATTGGTGAGAAAGACAAAGGTGTACAAACCAGGAGAAGGATAATCAAAGACACCGAGAAATCACATATAGCCTTCACATCCATGGTGGAACCTAAAAACTTTAATGAAGCCAGTGAAAACGTAAATTGGTTAAAACCAATGAATGAGGAACTGGACCAGATTGAAAAGAATGACACTTGGGAACTCGTTCCTAGGCCAACAAATAAAAATGTAATAGGATCCAAATGGGTCTACAAAAACAATATGAATGAGCAAGGAAATATTGTAAGAAATAAGGCTAGATTGGTTTGCAAAGGATATGCTCAGATAGAAGGACTGAATTTTGATGAAACATTTTTGCCCATAGCAATATTAGAAGCTATTAGAATGTTTCTTGCCTATGCGTGTCATAAACAGTTTAAAGTCTATCAAATGGATGTCAAGTCAGCTTTTATAAATGGAGATCTAAAAGAAGAAGTCTATATGAAACAACCAGAGGGTTTCCAACTATCAGATAACCCTGATTTGTCTGCAAGTTGAAGAAAGCCTTATATGGGTTGAAACAAGCTCCTCATGCCGGGTATTACAGATTGGATAAGTATCTTCAAGACAAAGGCTTCAAGAGAGGAATAGTTGACAACAATACATATATCAAAACAAAGGGTAATGATTTGCTCATTGTGTTGGTCTATGTAGATGACATCATCTTTAGAAGCAATAATGCTTCATTGACACAATGGTTTACTTCTACCATGTAGTCTAAATTTGAAATGTCTATGATAGGGGAACTGCCATTTTTTCTTGGCCTACAAATTACTCAGAGGTCTGAAGGAATATTTCTCTCTCAGGATAAATATATAAGATAAATGTTGAAAATATTTCAAATGGAAGATTCTACACCTATGAGCACACCTATGGTCACCGGATGCAAGTTAAGAAAGGATGATGACTCACCTGATGTTGATCAGAGTTCATATAGGTCTATGATAGGCAGCCTATTGTACATCACAACATCCCGTCTAGACATAATGCATGTTGTAGGAATGGTAGGAAGGTATTAGGCTGCACCTAAACATAGTCATTTGTTAGTTGTCAAAAGAATATTCAAATATTTGAAAGGAACAATAAACTATGGCCTATGGTATCCTAGGAATCATAATTTTCGACTATCAGTCTATTCAGATGTTGATTGGGCTAACTGCTTGGATGAAAGGAAAAGCACGAGTGGAGGTGCATTCTTCTTAGGAGATTCTCTTGTAGCATGGTTGAGCAAGAAGCAAGGTTCCATTTCCTTATCGACTATAGAAGTTGAATACATTACAGCTGCCACTTGCTGTACCCAAGTATTATGGTTGATTCAGACACTTGCAGACTTGGAGGTAAAGTATAATGCGCCGAACCCAATTCATTGTGATAATACTAGTGCAATTGGTGTGTCAAAGAATCCTGTATTTCATTCCAAGACCAAGCATATGCCCATCAAGTATCACTTCTTGAGGGAACATGTAACCAACACTATTGTTTCTTTGCATTATATTCCATCCAAAGATCAAATTGCTGATATCTTCACTAAACTGCTTGCAAAAGCTCAGTTTGAGTATCTACGCCAGAAGTTGCGTGTGACCCTGTTATCAAGTTAAAATAGTCTATCTGATCAGGGGGAGAGTGCTCCTAGTATATTTGATCAGGGAGAGCACAGAGTCACTCTCTGTTTTATTTGACATTGATGTCAAAGGGGGAGAAAAAGGTGTTGTCTGTATGCTAAAGTTGGAGGTCTAAGCAGAATAGTGCAACCTTTCAGGGTTGCCATCAATGCCAAAGGGGGAGATTGTTGGCATGTTTACAGGAAGAATGTGCTTGTCATTGATGGAAAGAACAACAATGCACCAAACCTTGAGAGAGCAGAAGACGAGAAAGATCAGAAGAGTTAGCGGTTTCCAGAAGTGCAGACGAAGTTCAAGAGATGGACTCGTAGGAGGAGCAAAGGTCGAGACCCATGAACACTTAGAAAATATTCTAAGTCGGAGAGATAAGAAGCTTAAGAAGAAGAGTGATAGTGGCCATTGGATCACTAATCCAGAGGACTAATAACCGTCAGATTGAATTAATGGAAGGATAGGATAAGCGAGGAAAAATGGTTGAGAATTTGATTATTTGAATACTCGTTAGTTGTTGGATCAAACCCGAATTCCTGTCAGCCGTCGGATCATTCTAAGTGGAAGGAAAGGATAAGCTAGAAGAGATGCATCGCAGATAGATTGAGCCATCGATCTAGGATCATGATCGACGAACAACATTTAGTTCGAGTATAAAGATGCGAGGAGGTTAGGCTTGAGAAAAATCTCACTTCAGATTTTTCAGTTTGAGATTTGAAAAACCCGAAGCCTAGAGAGTTGGAGAGCCAAAATACATTCTCGACCGTCAAATCATCTGAAGAAGATCACAGCTATCATATCATCCGAAGAAGATCTCAAGCATCAGATCGTCCGAAGAGAATCTGGGTTGCCTAATTTAGAGCGTTAGTTTGAGAACTGAAATACCTGAAGCCTAGAGAGCCGGAGATCCGAAAAAAATTGTCGACCGTCGGATCATCCAAAATAAATCTCAGACGTCAGATCATCCAAAGAAGATCTCAAGCTTTAGATCGTTCGAAGTAAATCTGGGTCGTCTAATCCAAAAAAGACGTGGCGTAATCCTGTGGACTCCGGGTAAAGACCCAAAGTAAGCCTCAACCGTCTGATTTAAGGACATGTGGCAGACCACGTCAACAAGGACATGTGGCAGACCATGTCAGAAAGGACACGTGGCAGACCACATCAACAAGGACATGTGGCAGACCATGTCAACAAGGACATGTGGTAGACCATGTCAGCAAGGACATGTGGCAGACCAGATTAGCGAATGACAAGTGGCAACCACTCGGCCCGTGCCAGGTCAACGGGTGACGTGTGTAATGTTACGTCACTCTAGGAGATTTACTTCGGGAGTTTCATCACCAACAAATGACAAAAGCTCTGAATTCCTGAAGGCCGAAGTCGTGAAGAGATGAAGTGTCAAAGGACTAAAGTCCCGAAGTCCCGAATGCCGAAGACCTGAAGAAGACCCTGGTTGTTGATCACTAAGAGGGGTACGTGTCAGAAGATTACGCATTCGCGGGAAATACTCCGGGAAAGCATGACGATTGAGAATTGAAATCTTCGAAGTCCGGAGACCCGAAGGAGATCTCGAGCGTTGATCTAAGAGGGACATGCGTCATTGGATTGTCAACTCTGGAAAAAGGTGATAGAGATAAAGTTAAAGTTAAGATTTGAAATCTCCGAAGTCCGGAGACCCGAAGGAGATCTCGACCATCAATTGAGAAGGACAGGTGTCTGCATATCATCAACTTTGGAAGATTGTCGTACAAAAGAAATGAGAGTTTGAGAATTGAAAGTCCTAAAGGCCAGACTCGTGGAGGAGATCCCGATCATATAATCAGGGAGAGAGGTGTCAATAGATCTTCCACTCTGAAAAATTTTCATATGGGAAAAGCAAGATTTGAGACTTGAAACTCCTGGAGCCTGGATCACGAAGTAGATCCCAATTGTTGATTTAGGAAGAACAGATCTGAACCGTCAGTTCAGAAGCACCATCAATATCATGAGATCGACAGTCCCATCACATTGCGGGGATTGAAGGTGCACAAACGTTAATAAGTTAAGGACGCGCCCGCAATCACGTAGTCACATGAGTTCATCGCCCAAGGTCATATCGAGAACGAAGCTGTGCTCGCTAGGCATTAGTTCGGAGTTCGGGAGTTGGAAGAGTCAGGGTGACTCACGACAAATACCCGAAACGCGAAGTCCTGAAGTGTTAGGCCCATGGTCATAAATATGGTCACATCAACGAAGGTTAAGGGAGGAGATGGCACATTGCTAAGCTCCATTTCGGAGATCAAGAGTTGAGAGAATCGATATGTCTCATACCAAGATTCCCGAAGTCGTGAGTCACAAAGCACCTATTGGATAGGCATATGGTCATCGCTGATGGTCATGTGAAGGAAGGGTCTTAGGAGCCAAAGAAGCCAAAACTGACTGACTGTAATTGATAGAGAATACAAAGAGTTGCAACTGCTAGAGAAGCCAAAGAATCTCAGGAAAATGACCACTGATGATGAACACATTGAGCATAACCACCAGAGAAGATGAAGAGTTGCCATGATGATCATGTAGAAGGCTCGGCATGAGAAAGACATTTAAAACAAAAGAGATTTAGTGATTTTTCGATAGTTATGCATGTGGGTAGGCAGAGACGAGGTGTAGCACTTGAAGTAGAGATCAGAGGCGCACTGTATAGCATTCAGAGGCAGCACAAAGCATAAAATGCAGAAGTGAAGTTGAATAGAGTGTGTTGAGTGCAGAAAGAAAAGAGTGCGAAGCATAGAAACAAATCGAAGCAGAAGCGCAACAATGCATAAAAGCTGAAGAAGGCAGAGGAGACGAGGAGCTGTAACTAACCATATTAGAGACATAGCAAGTAAGTAAAGTTTTATAAGATTCAATCAGGGTGGTAGGGTGGTGCTAGGGAGGATTGCAGTCCTCTAAATTCTAGTTGGTGCTAGAATATATTCTGGGAGTTGGTGCTTCCATATAGTGGGTGCTAGAGAAACCTGGGAGTTTGTGCTTCCATCTAGTTGGTGCTCTCTAGAAGTTGTAGCTTGCTATCAGAGGTTGTAGCCTCATATTTGAGTTGGAGCTCAAAGACTGTGATGTACATGAAAGTTGGAGCTTGATTGACATCTTAAGAAGAAGAGGTTTTCACCCTTATGGGTTTCCTCAGGAAAATCAGTGTCTTTGTGTATTCTGTGTGATTTATCATTGTATATCTATGCATGTTAAGTTATCAACAACACATTAAATATTAATCTAGAAAGAATCAAAAAAAGGGAAAAAGTTTCAAGCTTATATACATAACTGATTCACCCCCCCGAGTTATATTTCCAACACATGGATTATACATGAGCAATTGATTTATAGGTATCCAATACTATTGTCAAGTATATCAATGAATTTGTTGTAGATACTAATTTTTTATTTTCTTGCAAAATAATAGTTTCTTAGTATAAAAAAAGTAATATTTTGAATAAATTATCTTCATTTTTTAAATGTTTTTAGTTGAAAAATTGTTGAAAGGATTCATTATAGCAACTGAGAGCAAGTGTAACATGTATTGTCACATCATTTTTGGTTGTAGTTAGCTATATGGGGAGGCAACAAAGACAAGCAAGGAGTCAGTGGAGATGTACTCCTCAATTAAGTGGAGTATAGAAATATGAGAAGTGGCAATGCAACATGAAGATATATCATTGTGATAGAATCATATGAAGGAAACATGTTGAGAGAAGAGTCAGTGAAGAGGGTTCATAGAAGTAGAGTGGCTAGCAATTAGATGATTTAGGAAGAGTATGGAGTCATATGACATTGTGACAAGGAACTAAAAGTTGTGATGAAAGCAGAGAGCCCTAACAAAGATTAAAAATTAGCATAAATGATAGTAGAGGGAAGAATTGCTCGTGTAGGTGGACACTTAATAGTTTTTGTATGAATTCTAGTTACACTAGGGTCCACTTGCATCAACACCCTTCATAGTTTGTGTCATTGTCTAATCCTAGTTGCAAAAATTTGTAGGCCTTGCAATATTACTCGAAGTCAATACTTAATCTCTTCCCCTTTAGTTTTATACTTATATGCCCAATTGGCATGCGATGCTTCATAAGACCTCATTGTTATCTAGTGCAATATACATGACTTACCAACCGGGATATGAGAAATATGTGGAAATTCATGAAGCAATGCTTTACATCATGGAATTTTGTTGTAAATAACACTTCAATTTCCTTTTTTATCTCTCGTTTTTCCATTTTCCATTTAGATGGAAGAAAGAGAGAGCTTGTTCACCCAAAAAAAAACTTGACAGAAGATCAAATTGGTAAGGAGAGCAAGCCTTACACAACACAATATTAAAGATTAAACAAAAAAGAATGACACAAAGACAACCAAGCATCTGAGGATCCATGTAGGAAATAATAGTTCCCATTCCATCTAGACAAGATCTCTTTGCAACCATTCCATTCACTAGTCAAGAAATAAATCATTTCATAGGAGAATGAATCATACAAATTCGTAGAGGAAGCATGACCATCCCATCCATCTTGAGATTAATCCTTTAAACATTATGATCCCAATCACAATATAGATAATTCCTTCAAATTCTTGACAATATAGATAAGCCCTTCAAAGTCTTGACTCCTTACAATAGATTGATCAAATATTAGCAAGATTTCCTTTCTCCCCCCTAGACATTTAACTACAACAAAGTTTCCCCTTTCATGACATCTCACCACTATGACACAATTTGATGCAAGAAATATGATGCATGCATTGGAGCATCCACAAATTGAGAGGGCACTCGTACATATATAGTTATTATGTTGGCCTCGCTTGGTCATGTACCTTTATTCCATTTTTTCCTTATTCTCAACATTTGTTGTTTGCATGTTCTTTATTGGTTGTTTCCTTGTTTGTTTGTTTGTTTTTATATTTGTGAAGGGTCGATGGGACAATATTTGTTTGGTTACTTGTTTGTTATGAAGCTCTCTTTAGTCACCATTTGTAAAATTCACATGAAAACAATAAAATGAAGAGTGTGACATAATTCACATAAACATTTCACAATAGGGGAAAGGAATCGTGTTGATGTAAGTGGATCTTGTCAAGCAATGTTTGCATATTGAGGTTAATAATATATTTGGAATAAAGAGATAATGATATTTGGCGTGACCATCTCAATAAAGAATATGGGTGGTGGGATGATAAGCTTCGAGGAAATATCAAAGTCAAAGAGCTTGAATAAAGGGAGCAAAAAAGTGAGAATTCATAAGACTCCTTCATGCTCAATGTCTCACATTTGGAAAATCAAAGCTACTTGAATTCTATTAGAATAGCATGGAGCCTTCTCCCTATTGTCAAAGGAGTCGATGGTTGGATAATCTAGCAGGATGATCTTGTTTCCCATAACACTTCCTTCCTTGGAGATTATGGAGGAAAATCATCGTCATTAGACATAACCACCATAATGTAGTGAGGGATGAACTAGAGCAATTCAACCAATGACTCCAATTTAGTCCATTTGATGAGGATATGCAAGCATGGGATGCTAAGATATGACACTTCTTAAAGGTTGGAAAAATTCATAAAGCATGTGGGGACAAATTGAGAGCCACATTCCATTGGATTATATCCAATTATAGGCACGTGAATGTGTTCTTCAAGGCCTTAGCCACCAAAGAGGCACCTAAGAAGACTAAAATGCTTAAAATGACTAATGTGTGTTTAGCCATGTAAAAAAAATATTGAAGAAGAGTATGCGAGCCACTGTAAGCTGTTTTTCCACTCTTAGTCCTCATTTAAGAATGCAAGGTAGCAATGCAAACCTACTTGGATATGGTGGTATGTCATATATCCAAGGAATAAGAGATAATCTGTGAATATACAATAACTTTGGATGAATTGACAACTACCATGATGAAAAGGGGTCATGATATGTCATTAGGGATGTACAACTTCAATGTGAATTTTAGAATGCCACATAGGATTTTATTGGTCCTAACTTTCTCCATGTTTACAAGGATGCCATAAAAAGTAATCATTTGGAGCATATATCTACAAAATTTTTGTCGGATCTATTACCACACGTGGTGATCTTAAATGCATAACCAATTGAAGGCACATGCCAATGTCAAATGTCCCATACAAAAGCCTATTCAAATCCTTGGTCATGCACATTAAGCATATCCTAAGATTATGTTAGAGTATGCTCCATTCTAAATAATATCATTGTTGTGAAAGACGATATGGAATGATGTTGATGTCTTAACCTTAATGCCCTATTAAATAGAATTGAATTCAAGAAAATCTTGTGATGGATTTGGATGCCCTTTCATCTTAGCGATGTTTAAATCCTTTTGAAATGAAAAACGTTTCCTCAAGGTGGTGAAACTCTTTTCATTAAATTTG
>JASDQU010309074.1:27862-38625 GCA_032191745.1 Picea mariana
TCAGGGCTAAATATATTAGGAGGTTACGCTCCTGAGAAATCACTTCGAGAGTTTCAGTTTGAGATATGAAATCCCCGAAGTCCGGAGAGCCAGAGAGCCGGAGTAAACGTCAACCGTCAGATCATTTTAAAGTGGAAGGAGAGGATGAGCTAGAAAATAAGCATCGTAGAAAGATCGAGCCATCAATCTAAGAACATGATTGATGAACAAAATTTATTTTAGGTCTAAAAGTAGTGACGAAGTTATTGTTCGGGGATTCTCACTTCGGAAGAATTGGCGACTTGAAAAGTTGAAATACCTAAAGTCCCAAAGTAAATGAGGATCCACGTCAGCAAGGACACATCGAACAATCAGACAATGAAAAGTGTCAAGTTGATTCGACATTTTATGCATGTGCAAATCACAAATCTAAGTGACCCGTGGCAGCTACTAGTCTCATGACATGTCATCAAGTGACGTAAGTAAGTAATGTCACTACGAGAGTTTTACTTCAGGAGATTTACCAACAGCACTTGCCCAAAGTTCTGAAGTCCCGAAGTGGTTTGGGACCATCCATCATTGAGGAGGACAGGTGGYGCAAGATCCACAACTTCGAAAGTTTTTGGATGGGGAGAATGTGAAAATTGCCAAAGAAAAATCTCGACCGTTGATCATCAAGGGGAGTACGTGTCAGCTGATCTGAGATTTCAGAGAAATCTAAATTCAAGGATTTCCAGTTGAGACTTGAGAATTCGGAATTTCGGAGACGCAAAAGGATTGTGACTRTTGATCCGAAAGGGACACGCGTCAGTGGATTGTTAGCTCTGGGAAAAGGAAAAGGAAGGTTGAAAGGTTGGAAAGTTGAGATTTCCAAACCCTAAATACGTGAAAGGATCATGACCGTTGATCTGAAAGGGACAYGCGTCAGTGTATTTTCAACTCTGGGAAAAAGCAAAGAAATATTGAAAGGTTGGAAAGTTGAGATTTTTGAACCCTGAATACCCGAAGGGATTGTGACCATTGATTTGAGAAGACCATGCGTCATTAGATCATGGACTTCAGGTGAAATTCTTTGGGAGGAAGCAGAGTTTGAGAATCGAGACTCCCAAAGCCTGAAAGTCAAAATAGATCTCGTCTGATGGTTTGGAGGGCCACATGTCACTTGGTCGTTGAGATTAAGGATCATGCATGGACATAGGAAAGAAGGCAAGAAAAGACAATAGATCAAAGCCGTTGATTGAGGGAATCTGTTAGAGACCGTGAGATCGACGATCACGCCTGATTGCAGGATCTGAAGTTGCTCAGAAGTTAATTTTCTGAGGGCATGCCGCAATTGAAACCACAGTATTAGAGAAGGGGTACATGGTAGCTGGAGGTATATTGCGGGGAGAAAAGCGGTTAATCCCAAACCACTATTGGATGCGCCTATAATTGCTCACTTACGCAAGGATGTAGATCGAGGTCACATGTGGCAGGGGGCTAACGAGAAGAGAGCTCACACCCGCAATCACGTGGTCATGTGAAGTTAATCACCCAAGGTTAAATCGAAAAATAGGGAGCTAGTGCTCGCTAGACTAAGAACGCGAAGCGCCTTTTGAATAGGCGTATGGTCACCATGAGAGTTCACATGAAGGAAGGGACTTATAAGCCAAAGAAGCCAAAAAAAATGACTGGTTGTAACTGCCAGAGAAGATGAATAATTTCGACTGACAAAGAAGAAAATAATTCTCACTATAACTGCCAGATAAGCCAAAGAACCTTGAATAACGACCAGAGAAGATGAAGAGTTCACATGATGATCAGGCAGATGAATCAACGTGTGAAAGACATGCARGATTGAGAAGAGATTGAGTGTCTCTCAAAGAGTGATGCATGTGGGTAGTACGAGACACAATGCATAATCTAAAGGGGAGATCYGTGGCACAATGAAGAGGATTCAGAGGCAATACATAACATAAAAGGTAGAAGAGAAGATGAACAACAGGTGGTGTTGAGAGMAGGAGGAAAAAKAAAAGAGCATAGAAGCTGAACGATGAAGAAGCAGAACAAAGTATAGAAGTTGAAGAAGGAAGAGGAGACATGGAGCTGTAAGAGACCATATCAAAGACAAGAAAGTAAGTAAATTTTTGTAAGATTCATTCAGGGTGGTAGGGTGGTGCTAGGGAGGATTGMAATCCTCTAAATTCTAGTTGGTGCTAGAAGATATTMTGGAAGTTGGTGCTTCCATCTAGTGGGTGCTAGAGAAACCTGGGAGTTTGTGMTTCCATCTAGTTGGTACTAGAGAAATCTGAGAGTTGGTGCTCTCTACAAGTTGTAGCTTGATATCAGAGGTTGTACCCTCATATTTGAGTTGGAGTTCAAAGACTATGATGTACATGAAAGTTGGATCTTGATTGACATCCTAAGAAGAATAGGTTTTCACCCTTTATGGGTTTCCTCAGAAAAATCAGTGTCTCTGTGTATTCTGTGTGATTAATCATTGTATATCTATACATGTTAAGTTATCAAAAACACATTAAATAATAATCTAGAAAGAATCAGAAAAAACAGGAAAAGTTTCAAGCTTATATACATAACTGATTCACCCCCCCCTCTTATTTATATTTCCAACAATTGGTATCAGAGCCGGTGCCTTTGATCAAAGGTAGATCCATAAGCTTGAACATGACTAGTCATGATGGAAGTTCAACTAATAGACCCCCTATGTTTGATGCAACAAACTTTTCCTTCTAGAAAATAAGAAGGGGAACACATTTAATGTCTTTGGGTGATGATGTTTGGGATGTCATTGAAACGGGATATGTGAATCTTGTAGTCTTAGACTCAAAATATGATAAGCTGGAGTTTAGCTTTAATGCAAAAGCAATGAATGCCATCCTTAGTGGAATTGTTGAAGCTGAGTTTGTCAAAGTCATGCACTATGATTCAACAAAAGTTATGTGGGACAACTTGATAAGTAGTTATGAAGGTAATGAAAAGGTGAAAGATGCAAAACTTTAGACTCACAGACTGAAATTTGCGCAGTTAAAGATGGATGAATATTAAACTATCAGTAATTACTTCTTACATATAGAAGAACTTGTCAACACTATGAAAGGCCTAGGTGAAATGATAAATGAATATTTTCTAGTCCAAAAAATATTAAGATCTCTTCTTGATAGATTTAACTCAAAGGTCTCTRCTGTAGAGGAAATAACTGATCTCAAAATGTTGACACTAGATCAAATTCTTGGAACCCGAACTTCTTATGAAATGAGAATCGCCAAAGATAAATCCACTACAAGAGAGGCATMTTTTAAAGTAGAGAAAAACACAGACTCCGATATAGATGAGATTGAAGMAAATTTTGTGAGAAGTCTGAAGAAAGGATCAGKCAAATACAAAGGTAAACTACCCTCCAAATGTTTCAACTGTGGTAAGATAGGTCATTTTGCATCTAAGTCACCGTCCTCACAAAATAAAGGATCAAACATATGACGATGAAGAGAAGCACAAACACAAGAAGGTCTATAAAGAGAATAATTTTAAGAAGAAAAGACTTTGTGTAAACAATGATGATGATCCCTTAGATGATGAAAGCAATGACTCTTCTATTAAAGATAAAATAAATGATATCATGCTAATAGATTTAGAAGATATAAACACTGAAGATACAAGAAGTGAGTTCGCTGATTGTGAAGCAGTAGTAGATCTTGAAGGAGAACTTGTCAGTGCCATGGAAGAGATTGATAGACTCGGAGAAAAGAAAAGAAAACAAAACAAAAACAATTACTGCTCAGGTATGAGAAAACATGCAATGAACCATCTGAAGAAATTACTTTGTTGAAGGTTAAGTTAGAAGAAGCTAAGAAGATTGAAGACATCCTCAAACAACAATTAAAGGAAGCCAGAACAAAAGGTGAAAAATTGGATGCTGAAGTAGTGACTGTTAGAAAAGATCTAGAGAAATTTCAGGCTTATATCATCAGAATCTGACAAGTATTAAAGCCTCAGAAGGATTAGCCTCCATTCTAAATCAACAAAGAAATTCAAAGTTGAAAACTGGTTTGGTTTATGAAGAGGGATCAAGTAGTGTTCAKTCAAGCAACAAATAATCCATCAAGTTTGTCAAATCTACAACCATTGACAACAATAAACCTGCAGAAATAAAAGGAAGAGAATCAGCCGCCAAGTTGGAGTGAAGGAAAAGCTACCAGAACTGAATCTGTAGAACAAAGAAATAATACACCCTCTGCTCAAGGAAATCATCAGCATGGAAGAAATCAACCTACTCAAAGAAGACAACCATTTTCCAGGTACAAAGATTTTTTCTATGGATATTGTTTTTACTGCTCTAACTTTGGCCACAAAACTGTAAATTGTCTTTAAGATTTAGACATGAGAAATCAAGACAACCAAGGAATAAATATCTCCCACAACAAAGAATGAGACAACCAAGTAACAAAAAACCACAGACTGCAAATCATGTGATGGCTGGGAAAAGRACGTAGATTACACATAACAATCRTTACGATCCTTTATTCAATGAACCGAAATGTTACACCTGCCATAATTATGGACATAAAGTTGCAAATTGTCGCTTAAAAAACTATAAGCCATATTCAAATCACAGAGCTTAAAATGCCAAGGTTTTGAAGAAGAATGAAGATAACAAGTGTGGATWAGTGTTGTCATATCAAAGACAAAAATACACCTAGTATATTGATAACAGATGCTCCAGTCATATGACAGGTGAMAAAAGTAAGTTCCTATTACTCAAGGAAAATAAACCACGGAGTGTGACCTTTGGAAATGATGCTCTAGGAAAGATTAGAGGTAAAGGTCTAGTAAGCTTAAGTAATGGAAGAAGCAAATCTAAAGATGTATTATTTGTTGATGGTTTAAAGCATAATCTTCTTAGTGTCAGTCAGATATGTGACAAAGGTTGTGAAGTCATTTTCACTGCCAAGAATTGTAAAATAAAGACAGTAAACACAGGAGAGCTGATTGCAAAAGGGGTTAGAACTGAAAACAATGTATATGTTCTGAAGGAAGATAAGGAGAAATTTCATTTAAGAAAACTTGATGAAAGATGGTTATGGCACAGAAGGCTTGGACACCTAAATTTTGATCATATTGTCAAACTGAATAATGAAGGCGTCGTGAAAGACCTTCCAAGAATATCTAATCCTAATAACTCTGTATGTGAATCCTATCAAATGGGGAAGCTGACTCGTGCTCAATTCAAATCGAATAGTTTCACATATTCAAAGAAACCACTTCAAATTGTTCATATGGATCTGTGTGGACCATCGTGAAAAGAAGGAACTGGAGGAGAACGTTACTTTATGCTAGTCATTGATGACTTCTCCAAACTTACGTGGGTTTCCTTTCTAAGAGAAAAATATGATGCGTTTGAGAAGTTAAAAATTTTTAAGGCGTTAGCTGAGAATCATACAAGAAGGAAGTTAAAGGAAATTCGCTCAGACAGGGGAGGAGAATTTCTGTCAAGAGATTTCAAAGAATTTTGTGACATACATGGAATTAAAAGAGAATATACTGTTTTGGGTACTCCTCAAAAAAATGGAGTTGTAGAATGCCAAAATAGATCAGTTCAGTAGATGGCAAGGGCTATGATGAGTGAAAGGGACATTTCACAAACCTTCTAGGTGGAGGTTGTTCACATGACCATTCATATTCTAAACAAAGCACATCTAAGGCTGGACAATGATAAAAATCCATATGAGTTGTGGTTTGGTTGAACTGCATCAATCAAGCACTTCAAAGTATTTGGAAGTAAATGCTACATCAAGAATAATGATGATCATCTGGGAAAATTTGATAGTAGATCTGATGAAGGTATCTTCTTAGGATATGAAATGAACAGTAAAGGATACAGATGCTTTAACAAAAGAATGCATAAATTAGTAGACTGTATTGATGTTCGAATTGATGAAGAAGCTCCTGTAAAATATCAACAGAGAATAAGAACTAAGCTAGATGAAAAAGATGATGAGAATAATGAAGATAAAGAAAAAAAAATCTCTGAATCACAAGAAGATGATGAATCAGGTGGAGGAGAGACACCCAAACAAGAAGATTCAGGACAACAATCAACATCAAATCCTTCCTCCAGAATTACTCAAAAGAATCATCCTGAAAGTCACATAATTGGTGAGAAAGACAAAGGTGTACAAACCCGGAGAAGGATAATCAAAGACACCGAGCAATCACATATATCCTTCATATCCATGGTGGAACCTAAGAACTTTAATGAAGCTAGTAAAGACGTAAATTGGTTAGAATCAATGAATGAGGAACTGGACCACATTGAAAAGAATGACACTTGGGAACTTGTTCCTAGGCCAACAAATAAAAACGTGATAGGATCCAAATGGGTCTACAAAAACAAGATGAATGTAGCAAGGAAATATTGTAAGAAATAAGGCTAGATTGGTCTGCAAAGGATATGCTCAAATAGAAGGACTAGATTTTGATGAAACATTTGCGCCCATATCAAGATTAGAAACTATTAGAATGTTTCTTGCCTATGCGTGTGATAAACAATTTAAAGTATATCAAATGGATGTCAAGTCAGCTTTTCTAAATGAATATATAAAAGAAGAAGTCTATATGGAACAACCAGAGGGTTTCCAACTGTCAGATAACCCTGACTTTGTCTGCAGGATGAAGAAGGCCTTATATGGGTTGAAACAAGCTCATCGTGCCTAGTATTATAGAATGGATAAGTATCTTCAAGACAAAGGGTTCAAGAGAGGAATAGTTGACAACAATCTATATATCAAAACAAAAGGTAATGATTTTCTCATTGTGTTGGTCTATGTATATGACATCCTCTTCGGAAGCAATAATTCTTCATTGGTACACTGGTTTGCTTCTGCCATGCAGTTTGAATTTGAAATGTCTATGATAGGGGAACTGCCATTTTTTCTTGGTTTGCAAATTACTCAGAGGTCTGAAGGAATATTTCTTTCTTAGGAGAAATATCTAAGAGAAATGTTGAAAAGGTTTCAAATGGAATATTCTACACCTATGGTCACTGTATGCAAGTTAGGAAAGGATGATGACTCACCTGATGTTGATCAGAGTTCATATAGGTCTATGATAGGCAGCCTATTGTACATCACGACATCCCATCCAGACATAATGCATGCTGTTGGAATGGTAGGAAGGTATCAGGCTGCACCTAAACAGAGTCATATGTTAGCTGTCAAAAGAATATTCAGATAATTTAAAGGAACAATGAACTATGGCCTATGTTATCCTAGGAATAAAAAATTTCAACCATCAATCTATTCAGATGCTGAATGGGCTAACTGTGTGGATGAAAGGAAAAGCACGAGTGGAGGTGCATTCTTCTTAGGATATTCTCTTGTAGCATGGTTGAACAAGAATAAAGGTTCCATTTCCTTATCGACTACATAAGTTGAATACATTGCAACTGCTACTTGTTGTACCCAAGTATTATGGATGATTCAGACACTTGCAGACTTGGAGGTAAAATATACTGCAACAATCCCAATTCATTGTGATAATACTAGTGCGATTAGTGTGTCAAAGAATCTTGTATTTCACTCCAAGGCCAAGCATATACCCATCAAGTATCACTTCTTGAGGGAACAAATAACCAACATTGTTGTTTCTTTGCATTATATTCCATCCAAAGATCATATTGTTGATATCTTCACTAAACCGCTTGCAAAATCTCAACTTGAGTATATACGCTAGAAGTTGGGTGTGACCCTGTTATCAAGTTAAAATAATCTATTTGATCAGGGGGAGAGTGATCCTAGTATATCTGATCAGGGGGAGCACAGAGTCACTCTCTGTTTTCTTTGACATTGATGTCAAAGGGGGAGAAAAAGGTGTTGTTTGTATGCTACAGTTGGAGGTCTAAGCAAAATAGTGCATCCTTTCATGGTTTCCATCAATGCCAAAGGGGAAGATTGTTGGCATGTTTACATGAAGAATGTGATTTTCATTTATGGAAAGAAAAACAACGAAATAAACCTCGAGAGAATAGAAGATGAGAAATATTAGAAGAGATAGCGGTTTCTAGAAGTGCAGATGAGGTCCAAGAAATGGACTCCTAGGTGGAGCAAAGTTCGAGACCCGTGAACACTTAGAAAACCTTCTAATTCAGGGAGATTAGAAGCTCAGGAGAAAGAGAGACATTGGCTATTCGATCATCGATCCATAGGACCAACAACCATCTGATTGAATTAATGGAAGTATAGGATAAGCGGGGAAAAAAGATTGAGAATTCGATCATCCGAATTTCCGTCAGCTGTCAGATTGATTTAAGTGAAAGGACAGGATAACAAAGAGCCGTTGATCTAAGATCTTGATCAATGAACAACATTCGTTTCAGGTCTAAATATGTGAGGAGGTTACACTCCAGAGAAATCACTTCGAGAGTTTCAGTTTGAGATATGAAATCCCTGAATTCTGGAGAGTCGGAGAGCCGGAGTAAACGCCAGCCATCAGATCATTTTAAAGTGGAAGGATAGGATAAGCTAGAAATGAAACATCGCAGAAAGATGGAGCTGTCAATCTAAGAACATGATCGACAAAAAACATTTAGTTCGGGTCTAAAAGTTGCAAGGAGGTTACTGTTCGAGTATTCTCACTTCAGAAGAATTGGCAACTTGAAAAGTCGAAATACCCGAAGTCCCAAAATAAACGAGGATCCATGTCATCAAGACTATGTCAGCAAGGACACGTGGTGCAATCAGACAATGAAAAGTGTCAAGTTGATTCATCTTTTCAGGTACGTGCAAATCACAAATTCGAGTGACACGTGGCAACTACTAGGCTCATGACATGTCATCAAGTGATGTAAGTAAGTAATGTCACTCCAAGAGTTTTACTTCGGGAGCTTTACCACCAGCACTTGCCCAAATTTTTGAAGTCCCGAAGTGGTTTTGGGATGTCCATCGTCGAGGAGGACATGTGGCACAAGATCCACAACTTCAGAAGTTTGTGGATGGGGAGAACGTGAAAATCGCCAAAGACAAATCTCGACAGTTGATCGTCAAGGGGAGTACGTGTTAGCTGACCTGAGATTTTGGAGAAATATTACTTCAAGGATTTCTAGTTGAGACTTGAGAATTTTGAAGTTCAGAGACGCGAAAGGATCGTGACCATTGATCCGAAAGGGACATGCGTCAGTGGATTGTCAGCTCTGGGAAAAGGCAAAGTAAGGTTGAAAGGTTGGAAAGTTGAAATTTATGAACCTCGAATATGAGAAAGGATCATGACTGTTGATCCCAAAGGGACACGCGTCAGTGGATTGTCAGCTTTAGGAAAAATAAAAGGAAGGTTGAAAGGTTGGAAAGTTGATATTTCCGAACCCTGAATACCTGAAGGGATTGTGATCGTTGATTCGAGAAGACCACACGTCGTTAGATCGTTGAATTTAGGTGAAATTATCTAGGAGAAAGCAGAGTTTGAGAATCGAGACTCCCGAAGCCCGAAAGGCGAAATAGATCTCTTTCGTTGGTTTGGAGGGACACATGTCACTTGGTCGTTGAGACTAAGGATCATGCGTGGATGGAGGAAAGAAGGTGGGAAAATACAATAGATCAGAGTCATTGATCGAGGGAATCTATTAGAGACCGTGAGATCGATGATCACGCCTGATTGCGGGATCAAAATTTGCTCAGGAGTTAATTTTCTGAGGGCATGCCACAATTGAAACCACGGTATCAAAGAAGGGGTACGTGGGAGCTGGAGGTAGATTGTGGGGAGAAAAGTGGTTAATCCAAAACCACTGTTGGACGTGCCCGCAATTGTTAGCTTACTCAAGGATGTAGCTTGAGGTCACATGTGACAGGGGGCTAATGAGAAGAGAGCTCACGCCCGCAATCACATGGTCATGTGAAGTTAATCTCCCAAGGTCAGATCGAAAAATAGGGAGCTAGTGCTCGCTAGACCAAGAACGCGAAGCACCTTTTGAATAGGTGTATGGTCATTGCCATAGGTCACATGAAGGAAGGGACTTAGAAGCCAAAGAATCCAAAAAAAAATGGTTGGTTGTAACTGCCAGAGAAGACGAAGAATTTTGGTTGACAGAGAAGAAAAATATTCTCAGGATAACTGCCAGARAAGCCAAAGAACCTTGAATAACAACTAGAGAAKATGAAGAGTTCACATGATGATCAGGGAGATGAATCGACGTGTGAAAGACATGCAAAATTGAGAAGAGACTGAGTGTCTCTCGGAGAGTGATGCATGTGGGTAGGACAAGAYGCAGTGCATAATCTGAAGGGGAGATTTGTGGCGCAGTGAAGAGGATGCAAAGGCATCACATAGCATAAAAGGCAGAAGAGAATCTAAACAATAGGTGGTGTTGAGTGCAGGAGGAAAAATAACAAAGCATATAAGCTAAACTATGAAGAAGCTGAACAAAGTATAGAAGCTGAAGAAGGCATAGGAGACATGGAGCTGTAATAGACCATATTAGAGACAGAGAAAGTATGTAAATTTTTGTAATATTCATTCAGGGTGGTAGGGTGGTGCTAGGGAGGATTGCATTCATCTAAATTCTAGTTGGTGCTAGAATATATTATGGGAGTTGGTGCTTCCATCTAGTGGGTGCTAGAGAAACCTTGGATTTGGTGCTTCCATCTAGTTGGTTCTAGAGAAATATGAGAGTTGGTGCTCTCTGTAAGTTGTAGCTTGCTATCAGAGGTTGTAGACTCATATTTGAGTTGGAGCTCAAAGACTGTGATGTACATGAAAGTTGGAGCTTGATTGACATCCTAAGAAGAAGAAGTTTTCAC
>JASDQU010309074.1:42779-53522 GCA_032191745.1 Picea mariana
TTTCCAACAATTGGTATCAGATTCGGTGCCTTTGATCAAAGGTAGATCCATAATCTTGAACATGACTATTCATGATGGAAGTTCAACTAATAGACCCCCTCTATTTGATGGAACAAAATTTGCCTTCTAGAAAATAAGAATGAGAACACATTTAATGTCTTTGGGTGTTGATGTTTGGGATGTCATTGAAATGGGATATGTGAAGCTTGTAGTCTTGGCCTCAAAAGGTGATAAGATGGAGTTTAGCTTTAATGAAAAATCAATGAATTCCATCCTCAGTGGACTTGTTGAAGCCAATTTTTTCAAATTCATGCATTGTGATTTAGCAAAAGTTATGTGGGACAAGTTGATAATTAGTTATGAAGGTAATGAAAAGGTGAAAGATGCAAAACTTCAGACTCACGGACTGAAATTTGAGCAGTTAAAGATGGATGAAGACAAACCTATCAGTAAGTAATTATTACGTATAGAATAAATTGTCAACACTATGAAAGGCCTAGGTGAAATGATAGATGAATCTTTTCTAGTCCATAAAATATTAAGATCTCTTCCTGATAGATTTAACACAAAGGTATTTGCTATAGAAGAAATAGTTGATCTCAAAACGTTGACACTAGATCAACTTCTTGGAACCCTAACTGCTTATGAAATGAGAATCACCAAAGGTAAACCCACTACAAGAGAGACATATTTTAAAGTAGAGAAAAACACAGACTCCGATATAGATGAGATTGAAGCAAATTTTGTGAGAAGACTGAAGAAAGGATCAAGCAAATACAAAGGTAAAATGCCCTTCAAATGTTTCAATTGTGGTAAAATAGGTCATTTTGCATCTAAGTGTCCTCACAAAATAAAGTATTAGACATATGACGATGAAGAGAAGCACAAACACAAGAAGGTCTATAAAGAGAATAATTTTAAGAAGAAGATCCTTTTTGTAAGCAAAGATGATGATCCCTCGGATGAGAAAGCAATGACTCTTCTATTGAAGATAAAATAAATGATACATTCTAATAGACTTAGAATATCTAAACACTGAAGATACAAGAAGTGAGTTCATTGATTTTGAAGCAGTAGTAGATCTTGAAGTAGAACTTTTCAGTGTCATGGAAGAGATTGATAGACTCAGAGAAAAGAAAAGAAAAGAAAAACAGTTACTGCTCAGGTATGAGAAAACATGCAATGAACCATCTGAAGAAATTTCTCTGTTGAAGGTTAAGTTAGAAGAAGATAAGAAGATTGAATACATCCTCAAACAATAATTGAAGGAAGCCAAAAAAAAAAGGTGAAAAATTGGAAGCTGAAGTAGTAACTGTCAGAAAAGATCTAGAGAAATTTCAAGCCTTGTATCATCAGAATCTGACAAGTATTAAAGCCTTAGAAGGATTAGCCTCCATTCTGAATCAGCAAAGGAATTCAAAGTTGAAAAATGGTTTGGGTTATGAAGAAGCATCAAGTAGTGGTCATCCAAGAAACAAAGAATCCATCAAGTTCATCAAATATACAACCATTGAAAACAACAAGATTGCAGAAACAAAGGAAGAGAATCAGCCACCAAGGAGGAGTGAAGGAAAAGCTACTAGAACTGAATTTGTAGAACAAAGGAATAATACACCCTCTTCTCAAGGAAATCATCAACATAGATGAAATCGACCTGCTCAAAGAAGAGAGCCATTTTCCAGGTACAAAGATTTTTTCTATGGATATAGTTTTTACTGCTCTAGCTTTGGCCACAAAGCTGTAAATTGTTCTTTAATATTTAGACATGAGCAATCAAGACAACCAAGGAATAAATATCTTCCACAACAAAGAATGAGACAGCCAAGTAACAAACAACCACAGACTCCAAATCATGTGATGGCTGGTAAAAGAATGCAGATTACACATAACAATCGTTATGATCCTTTATTCAATGAACCAGAATGTTACATCTACCATAATTATGGACATAAAGCTGCAGACTGTCGCTTAAAAAACTATAAGGTAGATTCAAATCACAGAGCTGAAAATGTCAAGGTTTGGAAGAAGAATGAAGATAACAAGTGTGGATTAGTGTTGTCAGCTCAAAGACAAAAAGACACATGGTGTATTGACAATGGATACTCCAGTCATATGATAGGTGACAAAAGTAAGTTCTTATTACTCAAAGAAAATAAATCAGGGAGTGTGACCTTTGGAAATGATGCTCCAGGAAAGATCAGAGGTAAAGGTCTAGTAAGCTTAAGTAATGGAAGAAGAAAAGCTCAAGATGTATTATTTGTTGATAGTTTAAAGCATACTATTCTTAGTGTCAATAAGATATGTGACAAAGGATATGAAGTCACTTTCACTGCCAAGAATTGTAAAATAAAGACAGTAAACACAGTAGAGCCGATTGCAAAAGGGGTTAGAACTGAAAACAATGTATATGTTCTGAAGGAAGATAAGGAGAAATGTCATTTAAGAAAACTTGATGAAATTTGGTTATGGAACAGAAGGATTGGACACTTAAACTTTGATCATATTGTCAAACTGAATAATGAAGGCACTGTGAAAGACCTTCCAAGAATATCAAAGCCTAATAACTCTGTATGTGAATCATGTCAAATGGGGAAGTTGACTTGTGCTCACTTCAAATCGAAGAGTTTCACATCTTCAGAGAAACCACTTCAAATTGTTCATATGGATCTGTGTGGACCATCACGAAAGGAAGGAACTGGAGGAGAACATTACTTTATGCTATTCATTGATGACTTCTCCAGACTTATGTGGGTTGCCTTTTTGAGAGAAAAATATGGTGCGTTTGAGAAGTTCAAAAATTTTAAGGCATTAGCTAAGAATCAAACAGGAAGGAAGTTAAAGGAAATTTGCTCAGACAGGGGAGGATAATTTATGTCAAGAGATTTCAAATAATTCAGTGACGGACATGGAATTAAAAGAGAATATAATATTCCAGGTACTCCTCAACAAAATGGAGTTGTAGAACGCCAAAATAGACTAGTTCAACAGATGGAAAGGGCTATGATGAGTGAAAAGGACATTTCACAAACCTTCTGGGTGGAGGTTGTTCACACGACTGTTCATATTCTAAACAAAGCACATCTAAGGCCGGACAGTGATAAAACTCCATATGAGTTGTGGTTTGGTCGACTTGCATCAATCAAGCACTTCAAAGTATTTGGAAGTAAATGCTACATCAAGAATAATGATGATCATCTGGGAAAATTTTATAGTAGAGATGATGAAGGTATCTTCTTAGGATATGAAATGAACAGTAAATGATACAAATGCTTTAACAAAAGAACGCATAAATTAGTAGACTATATTTATGTTCAAATTGATGAAGAAACTCCTGTAAAAGATCAATAGAGAATAATCACTAAACCATATGAAAAAGATGATGAGAATAATGAAGATAAAGAACAACAAATCTCATAGTCACAAGAATATGATGAATCAAGTGGGGAAGAGACCCCCGGACAAGAAGACTCAAGACAACAATCAGCATCAAACTCTTCCTCCAAAATTACTCAAAAGAATTATCCTAAAAGTCAGATAAACGGTGGGAAAGACAAAGGTTTACAAACCAAGAGAAGGATAATCAAAGACACTGAGAAATCACATATAGCCTTAATATCCATGGTGGAACCTAAGAACTTTAATGAAGCCAGTAAATACATAGATTGGTTAAAATCAATGAATGAGGAACTGGACCAGATTGAAAAGAATGACACTTGGGAACTCGTTCCTAGGCCAATAAATAAAAATGTAATAGGATCCAAATGGGTCTACAAAAACAAGATGAATGAGCAAGGAAATATTGTAATAAATAAGGCTAGATTGGTCTCCAAAGGATATTCTCAAATAGAAGGACTGGATTTTGATGAAACATTTGCACCCGTAGCAAGATTAGAAGTTATTAGAATGTTTCTTGCATATGTGTGTCATAAACAATTTAAAGTCTATCAAATGGATGCCAAGTCATAATTTCTAAATGGAGATCTAAAAGAAGAAGTCTATATGGAACAACCAGAGGGTTTCCAATTGTCAGATAACCCTGACTTTGTCTGCAAGATGAAAAAATCCTTATATGGGTTGAAACAAGCTCCTTGTGCCTGGTATTACAGACTGGATAAGTATCTTCAAGACAAAGGGTTCAAGAGAGGAATAGTTGACATCAATCTATATATAAAAACAGAGGGTAATGATTTTCTCATTGTGTTGGTCTATGTAGATGACATCATCTTCGGAAGCAATAATGCTTCATTGGTACAATGGTTTTCTTTTGCCATGCAGTCTGAATTTGAAATGTCTATGATAGGGGAACTGTCATTTTTTCTTGGTCTGCAAATTACTCAGAGGTCTAAAGGAATATTTCTTTCTCAGGAGAAATATCTAAGAGAAATGTTGAAAAGGTTTCAAATGGAAGATTCTACACCTATGAGCACACCTATGGTTATTGAATGCAAGTTAAGCAAGGATGGTGACTCACCTAATGTTGATCAGAGTTCATATAGGTCTATGATAGGAAGCCTATTATACATCACAACATCTCATCCAGACATAATGCATGTTATTGGAATGGTAGGAAGGTAACAAGATGCACCTAAACAGATTAATCTGTTAGCTGTCAAAAGAATATTCAAATACTTGAAATGAACAATGAACTATGGCCTATGGTATCCTAGGAATCAGAATTTTCAACTATCAGTATATTCAGATGTTGATTGGCCTAACTGTGTGGATGAAAGGAAAAACACAAGTGGAGGTGCATTCTTCTTAGGAGATTCCCTTGTATCATGGTTGATAAAGAAGCAAGGTTCTATTTCCTTATCAACTACAAAACTTGAATACATTGCAGCTGCCACTTGTTGTACCCAAGTATTGTGGATGATTCAGACCCTTGCAGACTTGGAGGTAAAATATACTGCATCGATCCCAATTCATTGTGATAATACTAGTGCAATTAGTGTGTCAAAGAATCTTGTATTTCACTCCAAGACCAAGAATATACCCATCAAGTATCACTTCTTAATGGAACATGTGACCAACATTGTTGTTTATTTTCATTATATTCCATCCAAAGATCATATTGTTGATGTCTTCACTAAACCGCTTGCAAAAGATCAGTTTGAGTATCTATGCCAGAATTTGGGCATGACCCCGTTATCAAGCTAAACAATCTATATGATCAAACAAAGAGTTCTCCTAGTATATCTGATCAAGGGGAGCACAGAGTCACTCTATGTTTTCTTTGACATTGATGTCAAAGGGGGAGAAAAAGGTGTTGTCTGGATGCTACAGTTGGAGGTATAAGCACAATAATGCAGCCTATCATGGTTTCCATCAATGCCAAAGGGGGAGATTGTTGACATGTTTACAGGAAGAGTGTCTTTGTCATTGATGGCAAGAACAGAAGGTTGAGCAAAAGGCGAGAAATCTCAGGAGGAAGAATGACAGTGGTCGTTGGATCACCAATCCCGAATACCCAACAACCATTGGATCATTCTAAGTGGAAGGATAGGATAAGTTAGAAGAGCAGCATCGTAGATAAATCGAGCCATCGATCTAAGAACATGATCAATAAACAAGATTTTGTTCAGGTCAAAATTTGCGAGGAGGTTATTGTTTGGGGAATCTCACTTCAGAATAATTGGTAACTTGAAAGTCGAATTACCTGAAATCTAAAATGAATAAGGACCATCAGATCTGGAGAAAATGTGATAACCGTTCGATCAGCATCCAGTGACTAGAGTAAGAGCAGAGGATAAGTACAGATGTGATCCATTGGATTTGAGTGTCAAGGATCAACAGCCGTTGGATCCAGAGATAAATGCACGAAGGTTAAGCCTTTGGATGAGCATAGGAGAGCGGACTTGTCAAAGTACTGAAGTTCCAAAGTAAGAAGGGACCATCCATCATCAACAATACAGGTGGCACACGATCCACAACTCTGGAGCGAATCACTTCGGGAGTTTATGGTTGGAAAGGAAATGAAAAGTCCCAAAGTCCCAAAGGACAAAGATCTGAAGTCACTCTCATTCATCAATCTAAGATACATTTCGGGATTTAGGACAACCGTTAGATCCAGGAGAAGAACATGTGTCACATGAGGAGATCCACGTCAGCAAGACTACGTCAACAAGGACACATGGAGCAATCAGATAATGACAAGTGTCAAGTTGAATCGACATTTTAGGTATGTGAAAATCACGAATCTGAGTGACACGTGGCAGCTACTCAGGTTGTGCCACATCATCAAGTGACGTAAGCAATTTATGTCACTTCGAGAGTGTTACCACTAGCAATTAGACTAAATTCTTGAAGTCCTGAATGCCGAAGACCCAAAGAATACCCTGGTCATTGATCGCCAAGAGGGGTACATGTCAGAAGATTACACACTCGGGTGGAAATTCTTCGGGAAAACACGAAGGAGAAAGGGTTGAAATCGTCGAATCCTGAACAACCGAAGCAGCTGGGAGTCGTTGATCTATGAGAGGACAAGTGTCACTAGATTGCAAGCTTTGGGTAAAACACTTGGAGGGAAGCCGAATGAGGAGAAACTAAAATCTGAGAATGTTGAAGGGAGAAGTTTCGGAGTGGAGGATAGTCGTTGGATTAAAGATGATAGGTGTCAGAAGATATTCCATTTCGGAAGATATCCAGTCAGAAGAAACGATAAGTTGAGATTTGAAATCTCCAGAGTTTGGAGACCCGAAGGAGATCTTGATCGTTAATCCAAGAGGGACATGTGTCAGTGGATTGTCAACTCTGAAAGATTGATGTACGGAGAAAAGCAGGGTTTTATAGTTGAAACTCTCAAAGCCCAGATCAAGAAATCAATCACAATCATTGATCCACAGAACTTGAAACGACAGATATGAATCGTCAGTTCAGGAGCACCGTCAATATCATGAGATCAACGGTCCCGTCGCATTGTGGGGATTGAAGGTGGATGAATGTTAATGAGTTGAGGGCAGGCCACAATGGAAACCATGAGTTTTTAGAAAGGACATGTGGAGCCTCGATGTAAATTGTGGGGGAAAATGCAGTTTGTTTTAAACCACCTTTGGACCCGTCTGCAATCGCGTGGTCACATGAGTTCATTGCTCAAGGTCATATCAAGAACGGAGCTAGTGCTCTCTAGGCATTAGTTCGGAAGTCAGGAAAGTCAGGGTTGGATCACATCCAAATACCCGAAATGTGAAGTCCCGAAGTGCTTGACCCCAAGTCACATCCAATGGTCATGTGCAGAGAGAAAATAGAGGAAGGAGCTAGCATCGCTAAGCTCCACTTCAGATATCGGGAGTTAAGAGAATCGAGATGTCTCATACCAAGATTCTCTAAGTCGCAAGTCACGAAGCGCCTATTGGTTAGGCGTATGGTCACCATCGATGGTCACGTGAAGGAAGGGGCTTAGAAGCCAAAGAAGCCAAAAATGACTAACTGTAACTACTAGAGAAGATGAAGAGTTGCGACTGTTAGAGAAGCTAGAGAATCTCAGGATAATGCCCGCTAATGATGAACAGATTCAGAATAACCACTAGAGAAGATGAAGAGTTTAAATGGTGATCAGGCAAAGGACTTGAGGTGAGAAATACATGCAAAACAGAGAAGATAGCGTGTTTTTTCAATAGTTATGCATGTGGGTAGAATGTGATCGGGTACAGGAGCTGAAATGGAGATTAGAGGTGCAACATATAGCATGCAAAGACAACATAGAGTATAAAGGAAAAAGAGAAGTTGAACAGAGGCATCATAGTGCACAGCAGGAGAAAGAGCAGAGTATAGAAGCAGGACAGAGTAATAGAAGCTAGAAGAGGCAAAGGAGACATGGAGTAATAACAGACCATATCAGAGACAGAGCAAGTAAGTAAATTTTTTTAAGATTCAATGAGGGTGGTAGGGTGGTGCTAGGGAGAATTGCAGTCCTCTAAATTTTAGTTGGTGCTAGAAGATATTCTGGGAGTTGGCGCTTCCATCTAGTGTGTGCTAAAGAACCCTGGGAGTTGGTGCTAGAGAAATTTGAGAGTTGGTGCTCTCTACAAGTTGCAGCTTACTATCATAGGTTGTATCCTCATATTTGAGTTGGAGCTCAAAGACTATGATGTACATAAAAGTTAGAGCTTGATTGACATCCTAAGAAAAAGAGGTTTTCACCCTTATGGGTTTCCTCATGAAATTCAATGTCTTTGTGTAATCTGTGTGATTGATCAAATATTGTATATCTATACATGTTAAGTTATCAACAACACATTAAATAATAATCTAGAAAGAATCAAAAAATAACAGAAAAAGTTTCAAGCTTATATACATAATTGATTCACCCCCTCTCAATTATATTTCCAACACAAAGGATAGTAAATAATAACTAGTTAGTGATTAAGTCATTAAATATAATATTTATGAAAATAAAAATAAGAAATTATTAACAATAGAAGAATAACTTTCTTATTTTTTACCCTCTACATTGTTTCATTCCATATCATACAAGTTCATTGATTTACCTTATTCACAGCTTCTTGATGCCAATGCAGGAATGCAAACTCCTTGAGTGGGAAGTTTGCGGTCTCTTTCAGCATCTTATAAAAGCATGTACAACATTTTCATTCTCCATTACAAATAGTATAACTTCCTTAGTGGATTCGCTTCCAAGAACCAAAGTGCTCCCTCTCCCTCATCTAGCACATTGTGCCTTCCTCCAAATTTACTAGATTGATGATCTGCAATCTTCATAAAGCATTAAGAAAAGAATTTTATAATGATTCCAGTCCTAGGATTGAGGTGAATCATTGAATCCATACTTCCATAAAATATTAAAGTTTGTGATGGGATTGTTTTTTATTAATTAATAGTTGGTTTTATTATTCTTGGATTGTTCTGGTTTCTTATACAGGTTGTGGTGAAAAGTTCAAACATTCTCATGAAGATGTACTGGTCAAGATTAAGATCCCTTGATTGTGGTAATCAAATCTTATTAATTTGATTTCATGGGCAAGATTGAGATCCCTTGATTTTGCTAATCAAATCTTATTAATTTGATTTCATGGGCAAGATTGAGATCCTTTGGTTTTGCTAATTAAATCTTATTATTTACTTTCACTCCAACTACATTCAAGGAAATTTTTTTATGTGGTGAATCAATCCTCGGAAGAAATTCCCAATGAATCTCTTGGGCAAATAGGATGAGTTATTTTGGGATAAAAAGCACTGTCTCTCTTATCCCCATTGGATGCCTGGCCTTGCTCTGGATTGAATGTGAAACTTTCTTTGCATGAAAAATAATTATTCAATCCTTTCAAATCGAATTAACTTGTTCCAAACTTGCCTTCCTCTTGCGCAACTCTTCAACTTCTAAGACAGTGTCGGCGCCAATGAAGAAGACCAAATAAGTTGTGACTTACCTTCATTGTTTCTGAAACAGCTGAGATTCGTTACAAGATATTAAAGGTTTGATTCTCTTTTTGCATTCATATGGAAAAAGAAGGGACCAATCCCAAGCATTGATACATGCATTACAGATAAAATATCCTCTCTGTACCTTTCCTTTCAACCCTCTTACTCTATCCTTTACTATCAATATCAAGATGCTTCTCCTCATCCAAAAAATGTAGAGAATCTGAATGAAAGAGAAACCATGTTGTCAGCAAAAATCGTAAATGTATCAGGAACGACTATTTCATCAAATATTCTTACCTTCACGTCCATCAGCTCAGCAGAGATGTTCTCGTGCCCTGATATCCTTGAAAGCGTAATCTTTCATGCAAACGCTAGGTTTTACAAATTCCCACCAGTAGGTTTTAAGAAGTTTGCGTAGAAAAGGAAACAAGGTGGTGTAAAAGAAATTGTGCAAACTATTACGGAGGTCATCCTTAACAGTGGAGATGAGCATTCACTGGCCATCAATGCATCACATATTGTATTTTCATTTTTGGAGATTAGAAATACAAAATTAAATGAAATGCAAGCAAAGTTAATGTCCAAAGATAAGGTGATTGCTAATATATAGGACCAACTCAAAATTCAAGATACAACATCCAGTGGAAAGGAAGCTATATTCAATATGGCTAGTAGCTCTAGGAGACATGTTAGAATTGGCTATTGAGTACTTTGATGCTCTTAACAAGATGTGTTTTTTTCTATAATTTAGTGGTAAATTGTAGTGTGGAGATAAGAATAAATTGGAATTGTGGTGTGGAGATCAAGAATAAATTGGTCAAAATTCACCAACACCAATTTTAGTGGTTGAAATGCATGTAGTTGTAGGAACAATACGCTCCCATTCTAGATGGATACCAACTCTTGATCAATTTGAGGTGGATGAATTGCATGCCCATATGGCCTTTCAAAAGTCAAATGTCTTGAGTGTAGAAATTTGTCACGAGTGTAGAAATTTGGTGAAACCAGAATTCAAGAATATCACCGATTTTCTAGAAAGCTCTAGGATCTAATAACTATAAATTATTAGTCTTATGGATGATCTGAAACATACTATAAATTATTAGCTTTATGAATGATCTGAAATATAATTTATAGCAATAAGCAATGGACAATATTTCACTCCTTTTCAACCCCATTAACAAGGAAATCCAATGAAAGGTAATCTTATCTAACATAAACTAGATCTGAAATGTACTTTATGTAATTACAGCAATAAATATGCCATGTCTTTTTCAAGATCAAATAAAACCCTTAACAATTTCATGAATATGATGATACTACTAAATCATGAATACTATTATAGTTGACAATCAAATATACAAT
>JASDQU010309074.1:62279-78392 GCA_032191745.1 Picea mariana
TATCTGATCAAGATTAGACAGTATGATCAGATGTATTCATTACCCTATACCTAGGGGCTATCTGATCAAGATTAGACAGTATGATCAGATGTATTCATTACCCTTAACCTAGGGGCTATCTGATCAAGATTAGACAGTATGATCAGATGTATTCATTACCCTATCAGCCTTGAAAATTTAAAAGAACTTGGTCATGCTTAGAAGGTATGACCAAGTTGTCATTATTGCATGGGGCCTTTGCTTCAATTCTTTTCTGCCCTCCTTTCTCTTTTTCTCTTTATTCTCCTTTTTCACAAATTATTTGGAGAATGCAATATCATTTGTGAACCAAATCACCAGATGCAGATAATATCCAAGTCATAAGATGATTCCCATAAATTATGGGGTGATAACAGAACAAAGAAATAATACACCCTCTGCTCAAGGAAATCATCAACATAGACGAAATCGACCTGCTCAAAGAAGAGATCCATTTTCCAGGTACAAAGATTTTTTCTATGGATATTGTTTTTACTGCTCTAACTTTGGCCACAAAGTTGTAAATAGTTCTTTAATATTTAGACATGAGCAATCAAGACAACCAAGGAATAAATATCTTCCACAACAAAGAATGAGACAGCCAAGTAACAAACAACCACAGACTCCAAATCATGTGATGGCTAGTAAAAGAATGCAGATTATACATAACAAACGTTATGATCCTTTATTCAATGAACCAGAATGTTACATCTTCCATAATTATGGACATAAAGTTGCAGACTGTCGCTTTAAAAACTATAAGCCAGATTCAAATAACAGAGCTGAAAATGTCAAGGTTTGGAAGAAGAATGAAGATAACAAGTGTGGATTAATGTTGTCAGCTCAAAGACAAAAAGACACATGGTATATTGATAGTGGATACTCCATTCATATGATAGGTGACAAAAGTAAGTTCTTATTACTCAAAGAAAATAAATCAGGGAGTGTGACCTTTGGAAATGATGCTCCAGGAAAGATCAGAGGTAAAGGTCTAGTAAGCTTAAGTGATGGAAGAAGCAAAGCTCAAGATGTATTATTTGTTGATGGTTTAAAGAATAATATTCTTAGTGTCAATCAGATATGTGACAGAGGATGTGAAGTCACTTTCACTGCCAAGAATTGTAAAATAAAGACAGTAAACACGGTAGAGCCGATTGCAAGAGGGGTTAGATTTGAAAACAATGTATATGTTCTAAAGGAAGATAAGGAGAAATGTCATTTAAGAAAACTTGATGAAATTTGGTTGTGGAACAGAAGGCTTGGACACTTGAACTTTGATCATATTTTCAAACTGAATAATGAAGGCGATGTGAAAGACCTTCCAAGAATATCAAAGCCTAATAACTCTGTATGTGAATCATGTCAAATGGGGAAGTTGACTCGTGCTCACTTCAAATCGAAGAGTTTCACATCTTCAGAGAAACCACTTCAAATTGTTCATATGGATCTGTGTGGACCATCATGAAAGGAAGGAACTTGGGGAGAACGTTACTTTATGCTATTCATTGATGACTTCTCCAGACTTATGTGGGTTTCCTTTTTGAGAGAAAAATCTTGTGCGTTTGAGAAGTTCAAAAATTTTAAGGCGTTAGCTAAGAATCAAACAGGAAGGAAGTTAGAGGAAATTCGCTCAGACAGGGGAGGATAATTTATGTCAAGAGATTTCAAATAATTCTGTGACGGACATGGAATTAAAATAAAATATAATATTCCAGGTACTCCTCAACAAAATGGAGTTGTAGAACGCCAAAATAGACTAGTTCAGCAGATGGCAAGGGCTATGATGAGTGAAAGGGACATTTCAAAAACCTTCTGGGTGGAGGTTGTTCACACGACTGTTCATATTCTAAACAAAGCACATCTAAGGCCGAACAGTGATAAAACTCCATATGAGTTGTGGTTTGGTCGACTTGCATCAATCAAGCACTTCAAAGTATTTGGAAGTAAATGCTACATCAAGAATAATGATGATCATCTGGGAAAATTTGATAGTAGAGATGATGAAGGTATCTTCTTAGGATATGAAATGAACAGTAAATGATACAAATGCTTTAACAAAAGAATGCATAAATTAGTAGACTATATTGATGTTTGAATTGATGAACAAACTCCTGTAAAAGATCAATAGAGAATAATCACTAAGCCTCAGGACAACAATCAGGTGGGGAAGAGATCCCCAGACAAGAAGACTCGGGACAACAATCAGCATCAAACCCTTCCTCCAGAATTACTCAAAAGAATTATCCTAAAAGTCAGATAAACGGTGAGAAAGGCAAAGGTTTACAAACCAGGAGAAGGATAATCAAAGACACTAAGCAATCACATATAGCCTTAATATCCATGGTGGAACCTAAGAACTTTAATGAAGCCAGTAAATACATAGATTGGTTAAAATCAATGAATGAGGAACTGGACCAGATTGAAAAGAATGACACTTGGGAACTCGTTCCTAGGCCAATAAATAAAAATGTAATAGGATCCAAATGGGTCTACAAAAACAAGATGAATGAGCAAGGAAATATTGTAATAAATAAGGCTAGATTGGTCTCCAAAGGATATTCTCAAATAGAAGGACTGGATTTTGATGAAACATTTGCACCCGTAGCAAGATTAGAAGCTATTAGAATGTTTCTTGCATATGTGTGTCATAAACTATTTAAAGTCTATCAAATGGATGCCAAGTCATAATTTCTAAATGGAGATCTAAAAGAAGAAGTCTATATGGAACAACCAGAGGGTTTCCAATTGTCAGATAACCCTGACTTTGTCTGCAAGATGAAAAAATCCTTATATGGGTTGAAACAAGCTCCTTGTGCCTGGTATTATAGACTAGATAAGTATCTTCAAGACAAAGGGTTCAAGAGAGGAATAGTTGACATCAATCTATATATCAAAACAGAGGGTAATGATTTTCTCATTGTGTTGGTCTATGTAGATGACATCATCTTCGGAAGCAATAATGCTTCATTGGTACAATGGTTTTCTTCTGCCATGCAGTCTGAATTTGAAATGTCTATGATAGGGGAACTGTCATTTTTTCTTGGTCTGCAAATTACTCAGAGGTCTGAAGGAATATTTCTTTCTCAGGAGAAATATCTAAGAGAAATGTTGAAAAGGTTTCAAATGGAAGATTCTACACCTATGAGCACACCTATGGTTATTGGATGCAAGTTAAGAAAGGATGGTGACTCACCTAATGTTGATCAGAGTTCATATAGGTCTATGATAGGAATCCTATTATACATCATAGCATCTTGTCCAGACATAATGCATGTTATTGGAATGGTAGGAAGGTAACAGGATGCACCTAAACAGATTAATCTGTTAGCTGTCAAAAGAATATTCAAATACTTGAAATGAACAATGAACTATGGCCTATGGTATCCTAGGAATCAGAATTTTCAACTATCAATATATTCAGATGTTGATTGGGCTAACTGTGTGGATGAAAGGAAAAACACGAGTGAAGGTGCATTCTTCTTAGGAGATTCCCTTGTAGCATGGTTGAGAAAGAAGCAAGGTTCTATTTCCTTATCAACTACAAAAGTTGAAGACATTGCAGCTGCCACTTGTTGTACCCAAGTATTGTGGATGATTTAGACCCTTGCAGACTTGGAGGTAAAATATACTGCATCGATCCCAATTCATTGTGATAATACTAGTGCAATTAGTGAGTCAAAGAATCTTGTATTTCACTCCAAGACCAAGAATATACCCATCAAGTATCACTTCTTAAGGGAACATGTGACCAACATTGTTGTTTATTTTCATTATATTCCATCCAAAGATCATATTGTTGATGTCTTCACTAAATCGCTTGCAAAATCTCAGTTTGAGTATCTATGCCAGAAGTTGGGCGTGACTCTGTTATCAAGCTAAACAATCTATATGATCAGAGAGAGAGTTCTCCTAGTATATCTGATCAAGGGGAGCACAGAGTCACTCTATGTTTTCTTTGACATTGATGTCAAAGGGGGAGAAAAAGGTGTTGTCTGGATGCTACAGTTGGAGGTATAAGCACAATAATGCAGCCTATCATGGTTTCCATCAATGCCAAAGGGGGAGATTGTTGGCATGTTTACAGGAAGAGTGTGCTTTTCATTGATGGCAAGAATAGAAGGCTGAGCAGAAGGCGAGAAATCTCAGGAGGAAGAATGACAGTGGTCATTGGATCACTAATCCCGAATACCCGACAACCATTGGATCATTCTAAGTGGAAGGATAGGATAAGTTAGAAGAGCAGCATCGTAGATAGATCAAGCCATCGATCTAAGAACATGATCGATGAACAAGATTTTGTTCAGGTCAAAATTTGCGAGGAGGTTACTGTTTCGGAATCTCACTTCAGAATAATTGGCAACTTGAAAGTCAAATTACCTGAAATCCGAAATGAATAAGGACCATTGGATCTGGAGAAAATGTGATAACCATTCGATCAGCATCCAGTGACTAGAGTAAGCGCAGAGGAGAAGTACAGATGTGATCCATTGGATCTGAGTGTCGAGGATCAACAGCCGTTGGATCCAGAGATAAATGCACGAAGGTTAAGCCTTTGGATGAGCATAGGAGAGCAGACTTGTCAAAGTACTGAAGTTCCGAAGTAAGAAGGGACCATCCATCGTCAAGACTGACAGGTTGCACACGATCCACAACTCTGGCGCAAATCACTTCGGGAGTTTATGGTTGGAAAGGAAATGACAAGTCCCAAAGTCCCGAAGGACGAAGATCTGAAGTCACTCTCAGTCATCAATCTATGATACATTTCGGGATTTAGGACAACCGTTAGATCCAGGAGAAGAACATGTGTCACATGAGGAGATCCACATCAGCACGGACACATGGAGCAATCAGATAATGACAAGTGTCAAGTTGAATCGACATTTTAGGTATGTGCAAATCACGAATCTGAGTGACACGTGGCAGCTACTCAGGTTGTGCCACATCATCAAGTGACGTAAGCAAGTTATGTCACTACAGGAGTTTTACTTCGGGAGTTTTACCACCAGCAATTAGACTAAATTCCTGAAGTCCCAAACATCGAAGACCCAAAGAATACCCTGGTCGTTGATTGCCAGGAGGGGTACATGTCAAAAGATTACGCATTTGGGTGGAAATTCTTCAGGAAAACGTGAAGGAGAAAGGGTTGAAATTGTCGAATCCTGAACAACCGAAGCAGTTGGGAGTCGTTGATCTATGAGAGGAAAAGTGTCACTAGATCGCAAGCTTCGAGTAAAACACTCGGAGGGAAGCCGAACGAGGAAAAACAAAAATCTGAGAATGTTGAAGGGAGAAGTCTCGGAGCAGAGGATAGCCGTTGGATTAAAGATGACAGGTGTCAGAAGATATTCCATTTCGGAAGATATCTAGTCAGAAGAAACGATAAGTTGAGATTTGAAATCTCCAGAGTCTGGAAACTCGAAGGAGATCTTGATCATTAATCCAAGAGGGACATGTGTCAGTGGATTGTCAAATCCGGAAGATTGGCGTACGGAGGAAAGTAGGGTTTTATAGTTGAAACTCTCAAAGCCCAGATCAAGAAATCAATCACAGTCGTTGATCCGCAGAACTTGAAACGACAGATCTGAATCGTCAGTTCAGGAGCACCGTCAATATCGTGAGATCGACGATCCCGTCGCATTGTGGGGATTAAAGGTGGATGAATGTTAATGATTTGAGGGCAGTCCACAATGGAAACCACGGTTTTGGAGAAAGGACACGTGGAGCCTCGATGTAAATTGTGGGGCAAAATGCAGTTTGTTTTAAACCACCTTTGGACCCGTCTACAATTGCGTGGTCACATGAGTTCATTGCTCAAGGTCATATCGAGAACGGAGCTAGTGCTCTCTAGGCATTAGTTCAGAAGTCAGGAAAGTCAGGGTTGGCTCACATCCAAATACCCGAAACGTGAAGTCCTGAAGTGCTTGGCCCCAGGTCACATCCAACGGTCATGTGCAGAGAGAAAATAGAGGAAGGAGCTAGCATCGCTAAGCTCCACTTCAGATATCGGGAGTTGAGAGAATCGAGATGTCTCATACTAAGATTCTCTAAGTCGCAAGTCACGAAGCGCCTGTTGGTTAGGCGTATGGTCACCATCGATGGTCACGTGAAGGAAGGGGCTTAGAAGCCAAAGAAGACAAAAACAACTAACTGTAACTACTAGAGAAGATGAAGAGTTGTGACTGTTAGAGAAGCTAGAGAATCTCAGGATAATGCCCGCTAATGATGAACAGATTCAAAATAACCACTACAGAAGATGAAGAGTTTGAATGGTGATCAGGCAAAGGACTCGAGGTGAGAAAGACATGCAGAACAGAGAAGATAGCATGTTTTTTCAATAGTTATGCATGTGGGTAGAATGTGATCGGGTACAGGATCTAAACTGGAGATCAGAGGTGCAACGTATAGCATGCAGAGACAACACAGAGTATAAAGGAAAAATAGAAGTTGAACAGAGGCATTAAAGTGTGCAGCAGGAGAAAGAGCAAAGTATAGAAGCAGGACAGAGTAATAGAAGCTGGAAGAGGCAGAGGAGACATGGAGCAATAACAGACCATATCAGAGACAGAGCAAGTAAGTAATTTTTTTTAAGATTCAATGAGGTTGGTAGGGTGGTGCTAGGGAGGATTGCAGTCCTCTAAATTCTAGTTGGTGCTAGAAGATATTTTGGGAGTTGGTGCTTCCATCTAGTGGGTGCTAGAGAAACCTGGGAGTTGGTGCTTCCATGTAGTTGGTGCTAGAGAAATTTGAGAGTTGGTGCTCTCTGCAAGTTGCAGCTTACTATCAGAGGTTGTATCCTCATATTTGAGTTGGAGCTCAAAGACTGTGATGTACATAAAAGTTGGAGCTTGATTGACATCCTAAGAAAAAGAGGTTTTCACCCTTATGGGTTTCCTCATGAAAATCAGTGTCTTTGTGTAATCTGTATGATTGATCAAATATTGTATATCTATGCATGTTAAGTTATCAACAACACATTAAATAATAATTTAGAAAGAATCAAAAAATAACAGGAAAAGTTTCAAGCTTATATAAATAATTGATTCACCGCCCCTCTCACTTATATTTCCAACACAAAGGATAGTAAATAATAACTGGTTAGTGATTAAGTCATTAAATATAATATTTATTAAAATAAAAATAAGAAATTATTAACAATAGAAGAATAACTTTCTTATTTTTTACCCTCTACATTGTTTCATTCCATATCATACAAGTTCATTGATTTACCTTATTCACAGCTTCTTGATGCCAATGCAGGAATGCAAACTCCTTGAGTGCACTTGGGAAGTTTGCGGTCTCTTTCAGCATCTTATAAAAGCATGGACAACATTTTCATTCTCCATTACAAATAGTATAACTTCCTTAGTGGATTCGCTTCCAAGAACCAAAGAGCTCCCTCTCCCTCATCTAGCACCTGGTGCCTTCCTCCAAATTTACTAGATTGATGATCTGCCATCTTCATAAAGCATTAAGAAAAGAATTTTATAATGATTCCAGTCCTAGGATTGAGGTGAATCATTGAATCCATACTTCCATAAAATATTAAAGTTTGTGATGGGATTGTTTTTTATTAATTAATAGTTGGTTTTATTATTCTTGGATTGTTCTGGTTTCTTATACAGGTTGTGGTGAAAAGTTCAAACATTCTCATGAAGATGTACTGGTCAAGATTAAAAACCCTTGATTGTGGTAATCAAATCTTATTAATTTGATTTCGCGGGCAAGATTGAGATCCCTTGATTTTGCTAATCAAATCTTATTAATTTGATTTCATGGGCAAGATTGAGATCCTTTGGTTTTGCTAATTAAATCTTATTAATTACTTTCACTCCAACTACATTCAAGGAAATTTTTTTATGTGGTGAATCAATCCTCGGAAGAAATTCCCATTGAATCTCTTGGGCAAATAGGATGAGTTATTTTGGGATAAAAAAAACACTGTCTCTCTTATCCCCATTGGATGCCTGGCCTTGCTCTGGATTGAATGTGAAACTTTCTTTGCATGAAAAATAATTATTCAATCCTTTCAAATCGAATTAACTTGTTCCAAACTTGCCTTCCTCTTGTGCAACTCTTCAACTTCTAAGACAGTGTCGGCGCCAATGAAGAAGACCAAATAAGTTGTGACTTACCTTCATTGTTTCTGAAACAGCTGAGATTCGTTACAAGATATTAATGGTTTGATTCTCTTTTTGCATTCATATGGAAAAAGAAGGGACCAATCCCAAGCATTGATACATGCATTACAGATAAAATATCCTCTCTGTACATTTCCTTTCAACCCTCTTACTCTATCCTTTACTATCAATATCAAGATGCTTCTCCTCATCCAAAAAAATGTAGAGAATCTGAATGAAAGAGAAACCATATTGTCAGCAAAAATCGTAAGTGTATCAGGAACGACTATTCCATCAAATATTCTTACCTTCACGTCCATCAGCTCGGCAGAGATGTTCTCATGCCCAGATATCCTTGAAAGCGTAATCTTTCACGCAAACACTAGGTTTTACAAATTCCCACCAGTAGGTTTTAAGAAGTTTGCGTACAAAAGGAAACAAGGTGGTGTAAAAGAAATTGTGCAAACTATTACGGAGGTCATCCTTAACAGTGGAGATGAGCATCCACTGGCCATCAATGCATCACATATTGTATTTTCATTTTTGGAGATTAGAAATACAAAATTAAATGAAATGCAAGCAAAGTTAATGTCCAAAGATAGGGTGATTGCTAATATATAGGACCAACTCAAAATTCAAGATACAACAACCAGTGGAAAGGAAGCTATATTCAATATGGCTAGTAGCTCTAGGAGACATGTTAGAATTGGCTATTGAGTACTTTGATGCTCTTAACAAGATGTGTTTTTTTCTATAATTTAGTGGTAAATTGTGGTGTGGAGATCAAGAATAAATTGGAATTGTGGTGTGGAGATCAAGAATAAATTGGTCAAAATTCACCAACACCAATTTTAGTGGTTGAAATGCATGTAGTTGTAGGAACAATACGCTCCCATTCTAGATGGATACCAACTATTGATCAATTTGAGGTGGATGAATTGCATGCCCATATGGCCTTTCAAAAGTCAAATGTCCTTAGTGTAGAAATTTGTCCTGAGTGTAGAAATTTGGTGAAACTAGAATTCAAGAATATCACCGATTTTCTAGAAAGCTCTAGGATCTAATAACTATAAATTATTAGTTTTATGGATGATCTGAAACATACTATAAATTATTAGCCTTGTGAATGATCTGAAATATAATTTATAGCAGTAAGCAATGGACAATATTTCACTCCTTTTCAACCCCATTAACAAGAAAATCCAAGAGAAAGGTAATCTTATCTAACATAAACTAGATCTGAAATGTACTTTATGACATCAGTAATTACAGTAATAAATATGCCATGTCTTCTTCAAGATCAAATAAAACCCTTAACAATTTCATGAATATGATGATACTACTAAATCATGGATACTACTAAATCATGAATACTATTATAGTTGACAATCAAATATACAATAAAGCAATTTTGGACACCTAAAAACTTTATATATATATATATATATATATATATATATATAGATAGATAGATAGATAGATATCCCCACCAAAGATTCTCTACAAGCCACAAGCCTCTTAGGTAATATGTCTTCTTTTCTCCTTTTCTTCAACAAGTACAACCCAAGGGTTTATCACCAAACCCTAACTCCTTGGCTCCTTAGGGTAGAAATCCTAACCCTAGAAATCTCCAACAATCATCCAAGAAACCCTAGCGCTTCAAGACAAGAGAGATGGCATAATGAATAATACACTTGAGACAAAGAAACTAGTGCAGTACTCTCCTCGCTTCTCTAACACAAGATGATGATGAATAGAATGAATGAAATGACTCTCTCCTTCCTCTACATATATGATAGGTAAGGGATGTCAACAATACAAAGTATGCCTAAACCTGTACAAGAAACCTACAAAACACAAGTAGGTCCACACACATGAAGCACTACACTTTAAGGGTACATATGTCAAGATCCGTGGTGATCTTGTACACAAGCAAGGATCCAATGCAAGGGAACTCCATGATATGTGTCCAACATTCCTCCTACAAGAATTCAAGGACTCCAATGCTCCTTCTAAGCCATGTGTGCCACTATGTCCACTCCACCTACATGAACACTCTGAGAACTCAAGTGTCCCCAAGTCAACTCCATGCCTCTATGAAAGCATCCAAGCCACCCCATGATCTCCAGGGTTCAACACCCTCCTCTACAATACCATATTATCCTCCTCCAATGCAAGGCATCCTCTCAAGCAACCAACCAATATACATGTGGCCATCATGAAGAATATCCCAAACTATCTAAATATATTCAATTCTCCAAGGAAGAATGTCATGCAAGTATCCAACTAAGGTCAAACAACCAATGAGTAAGCCACCTCTAATGTGCAAGTCCATCATGGACCATCCAAGGGATAATCATACACCAAGTACCCCACATGTCATGAAGTACCCCAAATGTCATGAAGCACCCCAAACATGGTGTAAACATTTTCAGAGTAACCCTAAAAGCCAACACTCCCTCTTTACAAAGAAAGTTTTTTAAACAACACATGTCTTCTCCCTCAAAATCTCCACCAAACTTTCCATTTGCAAATTTGTACCTGCTATAGTCTTATAATCAACCTAAACATTGTCCTCCATCAAGGTAGCATACCTCTTCTCCTTAAGACAACTGGAAGGTTCATAGATGGAAGCAGCCAATGAAATATGGTTATAATATCTCCTAGGATGGATACTCACCCTCACTAAAGGTTTGGGTGCTCCTACATGCTCTCAAGCCTTTTCAAAACTCAACCTCTTCCAATCTCTCATTGGACTATACAAGTGTCATAGGATAGATAAGTAACCTAGAAAGTCCACCCTCTCTCGCCCCTCTAGCAAAAGTCCTTGGATTAGCTAAACTAGGATCATCAATGGTTCAATGTTGTCCCTGAAATGCAACTCACTATTGTATATATGTCATACAATAAATTGAAAAAATGTTGGCATTCAGACCTACAAAAAGTGTTTACAATTGTCTTAAGTCATTTCAATTAGATGCCAAGAATGCATTATGTGGATACTAATTCCATTAGAAAAAGAAATGAAAATTTGAAAATATTTTCCAAATTCTTTGTTTAGGTTTATATTAGTACCATAGAAAATTTTAAGGGCTATATATCGTCCATGGGTTATTTTTCCATGTTTTTTACCAAAAAAAGATTCCCCAATTTCCATTTTTTCTAAAAATGATTTTCCCAAATTTTATAAAATAAATTTTTTTTACCTGAGAAATAACCCAAATTTTGTAAAATAAATATTTTTTACCTGAGAAATAACCCAAATTTTATAAAATAAATCTTTTTTACGAAATAACCCAAATTTTATAAAAACTATATAAAATCCTTAGAAATTTGAATATTTTTTCAAAAATATGGTCAAACATTTTATAGTTTACATATTAAAGACTAGTTAGATTTACCAAGATTTCTACAATTTGAAATAAATTCTCATCATTAAAATCATCTATAATTAATACTTAGAATGAATGAATTCATAGATATGGTGGACATGCATGTGTTTCTTAATCATTCAAACTCACTTTTGAGAATACAATCCAAATAAGAAAATCATAGAAAAGTACACTATGCAAACTAAATATGTCTAGGTAAACCTCTCCTTCCAACCTTCTATTTTCCATCGTAATTTAGATTTAATGTGAAAAAAAAATTACTTTGGAAAATTGGATCTACTTATCTATAATGAAATTTGTCTTATAAGACACTCGTAAAGGAACGTCTAGTTGATTGTTTGCAGGTGCCTAATGACCAAACATGCCCAAAAGTTCTTATAACTTAATAAATATTATTCAATATATTCATTTTAATAAATTTTGGACATATAGAGAAATCAAGTCTTACAAGTGATTTGTTGTCATATTATTCAATAGGGGATAAAAAGAAATCAAGGAATTTTGGTGAATGACAAGCAAAGGTCGGCCATTTAGCAACATCCTTTTGAAACTAACAATGTCATGTTTGAGTTTAAAGAAATTCGGAGTGTTTGTCTGAGACTTACAGGACCTCAAATGTTGTTACCATAGCTACATTAGCAAAAATCTCTCCCGTCATAAGATTGTTATCAAACAATCTACACAAAATATAACAATAAGGTAAACACAGCTCTTTCAAGGATGGAAGCACATGAAACAACAACCACACACAGTATCTTCTCATATAGACAAAGAAAGTGAAACAAAGATAAATAGATAGGTTGGACATTTATATGCACTCCAAACTGCACTGCACAACCTCTCATGGCATTCAAAGTGACAAGACGATCTGGCATGAGCCTTCCCTTCACGCTTATAATATAGTGAATCTCATCTTGCATCTTATGGGTGATATCAAGAAAATTCCTAATATTATTCCTACTCCTAGAGTTAGATTTTTATAGAGTTAAATGAATAAATATGGCGTTCCACGAATCGGGGTTAGGCATTTATATCTTTCTCGAGGTCATTACCCTTAGTGCCTAAAACTTCCAATCCCAATCTATGCGTTTGAATTTATAAATGGCATAGGGAGGAGCATTCACTCCTTGGATAGAATACTTCCCTCTATTTCATGGGCCATACTTATCATTGACTTTAGTTTGAAATGTTGTCTACTTAAGGCAAAGAATAGTTCCCTCGATTTCATGGACAAGAATTTTTAAGTTTTTAAGGCCATACTTATCATTGACTTTAGTTTGAAATGCTCTCTGCTTAAGGCAAAGAATAGTTCCCTCGATTTCATGGACAAGAATTTTTAAGTTTTTAGTTTTCATGGCCCTACCTTAATTTATCTTAGACAAATCACATTTAAACTATTGATTATGTATTTTCTCTTATATGGATCTATGAGAACTACTATAGGTCATTATCCTTATGCTTAATGATCAAAATTGAATCCCTCCCATTCCTTCCAGGGTTTCAAATCCATCCTTAAAAGGTAATTCAAAAATCGCCCTTCAAAAATAATGTAAATTTTTTAATACACTTCTCATGTATGAAGGACAACAAATATTATGAAATTTAAAAAGAAGGGTCACATTTCCAACAACCCATTAGTGTCTCGACTCCCAACTTGTGGATGCTTAATGATCATTGTACCTTCAATATTAGATGAGGATGGATGTGAATAGTGATCAAGATTGAGGATTCAACACCCACTACTTACCTTTGGCATCTATAGACTAAAATAATCTATATATTTTGTTTGGCTCTCATCTATTATGTGATACAATACGCCCTTCCACAACTTTAAATCCATCACATAGCGCACAGACATAATCCTATCACCATATTGGTGTATCCACTAAGTGTCACTTATTATTGAAAGCTTCGTGGAGAAGCTTGGACACCTTGTCTTTTTAATCCCCACTTGAATTCATGTGTTTTGAGCAATGTTGATCCTTGTCAATATGAGAATTAGCTTCACATTTAATATCGATATTTAATGCGTTTAGATTCCACACTCTCCATAATGGCATTTCCTTTGTTATCTTTGCCTTCACTCTTGACTCTACAAAACACTAAAACAATTAGTTATGAGTTATGGGTGTAAATTGTAATAGCATTGGAACTTATTAGCAAGATTAACTACAAATGTATGGTTCAATGACAATATTGAAGAGAAAACAATAGACATCAAGCAAACCCAAGGAACTGAAGTCAATTCTCTTTCGTCATGTTCACATATTCCATCTATCTAAAGGTATAGAACTAATATGTTGATTTATAACTGTTTTTTCATTTGTAATGCTATGTGTCTTCTTGTTATCAGTGAGTATATGGTTATAGAATTCTTATCTAATATTTGTTTTTTTTTAGCACATGTACTAACCTCTAGACCACTTAGTATGTATTTCATGGAATCCCCGTTATTGCAATAGATACTTAATAGGAAGAAAACACATAATTAATACTTGAATGCAAATCTCTCAACAATCTATTGATCTTGAATAGGTTTGGTCAAGCTCATGGTAAATTTAATACATGGTTTTGTTTTGTTTCACAAAGAAGGTTGTTAATTATTTAGTTTGGGGTAAAAATCTCTATTAAGCTTAGTAAAAATTTCTAACTTGTATATTCTTGATTAAGTTTAGATATGAACTTACAAAAAACGGACCTAATGGGCATAACAAAACCTAAAATTGGGGTTACAATAGTGAGAATTGTGATTTTGTTCATTTCATTTTTTGCATCATGAAATCATCACTCTTTTGTTCTCTAGATTGCTCATTCCCCTTTTCTCAATTCTATGCATCTTTATCTCTCACACTTTTTCACTTTGTTCTTAGTGTTTCTAGCAACATTGACATCACTGTGACTATACTTTGTGTGTCAAATGTTTTTAGATTGCCCCATAGCATTCTTTCCATGTGCCTCATCCCAAGTTGAAGATCAATAAGATTTATCCTCCTTTGCAACTTTGATACTTGGAGCAAATTTCATTATCCTTGGGTGGGATTCTAATTAAGCAAGATTAGGATAAGATAACACAAATATTGTTATCATGAAATCTATGCTTTAGGGATTATTCCCTAACATCCACTCTGGCACACATTTTTGCATGTTCTAAGAGATAAAGTGTACAATCAATAAAGGATAACATACTCAATGATATTGTCAAATAATTTATGTTAGCTCTATGTATGCATGGATCTTAGGAAGCTCCAATCATAAATATATTAGCCTAAATAATAATCCATGGATGAAATCATGCTAGATTTGCATGTTCCTAGGGGACTATAGAGTAGGTAGGCTCTGTCCCTTGCTCTTATAGTGTTTTAATAGAATTATCACCATTCAACAAAGACCTCAAGTTTCACTGCAATCTCTTCTTTAATAATGAGATCTAAAACGAATTTACCAAGTGTTCTGGGGAGTTTAAGGGACATTGATTCTCATGGTTAAGTATAATTGTGAGTTGCTTAGGATAGGAATCCAATATGCAATAAGCATGCATCATATGGATACACATAACAAATCATCTATTATATAGGTGTCCACAAAAATATTTGATTATGACCTTCTGTCTAAAGCTCTATATTGCCATTTTTAACAGTTTGAAATTCCTTCAAAGAAAAACCCACTTGTGTATGGTCTTGCATCAAGTAGCAAAGCAATCGGACTTGTATTAATATGGAGACCATGCAAAGCCTAGGTTGAAACCCCCTAAGTGTGTGTGGATGAGGCCACACTAACCAAAAATATTTTATAAGAAGTATTTCTAAAATAAATGAAAAAAAAAATCTGAAAAAAAAAAACAAACAATATTTTAACATGGTAAAAATTAGAAGGAAAATATTTTATTTATAAATTTTTTATGAAATATGTTTGTGGTTTACTCTTGCTAAATGAAGTACAACTATATTTGCAACTTTTTTCAGCATGGAGGGGTTGGATGAAGATATACCCTTCAACTTGAAATTAAGACTAGCCCTTCAAATTTGATCATTATTTATGCTCATTGGATTGCCACAAAATCAACATAGTTGTTAGTCAAGATTTCATTTTTGATGCAGCCCCCCTACTCCCCTGTAAGGCTACACAACCTCCCGGTCAAGGGTCTTCAATTCTGGAGTTAAATGACCCTCTGAAACCTTAATGGTCTCCTTTTGTATCTAAACATAGGCCCTTTCGGCTCTCTGGTGCAAGTCTTATGGTACCCGCAACCTTCCCTTTCTCTCTACTACAAAATCTTAGAGTACTAGGCATTAGCTCCTTTTTTTGATAAGCCCCCTCTTGATGTGACCTTGGGCAATGACCTCACATGACCACGCTATTGTAGACACGGCCAAAAGCGCTTTGGGATCAAACTACTTTTCAGACTGCAATTCTCTTCGAGCCTCCACATGTCCTCTTGCCAAAACCACAGTCTGGATTGCGACCCGCCCTCAACGTTTTAAAGTTCATGCAACTCCTATCCCCTCAATGCTATGGGATCGTCAATCTCTCGATCTTGATGGTACTGTCTGAACTGACGGTTCAGATATTCCCTTTCCAAATCTACG
>JASDQU010309075.1:11483-31762 GCA_032191745.1 Picea mariana
TACTAGTACATAGTCCAATCAAGGCCTTAGTGATTAAAGAGTAAATTTCTCCCCATGTGTAAACCTCATAAGGAAGTTTAAACACTTCTTGCATTTTCAGATATTCAACAAATTTACTTGGTATTGCTGTCAAGTATACCTGTTTCTAGAGGAGGTTTTGACTGTCCTGAACCTCAAATATTCTCTGTGCCCACTCTTTATGAAATTCTTCATATTCGGACATCTTCCTGCATTTTATATTGATGAGAATTAGCTCATTTTTATCATCTAATTCAGATTCAGTTCCACACTAGTGTTCAAGAATTGTCATGGTGAGAGCACCAATCATGTTATTATGGGGAGATCCATTAGTATGATATACAATATCTCCCTGCTCATCTCTGAGGAATTCAGCCTCCATTTTGACAATCATTATAGGGGAAGAAACGACTTCCCACCATTTGCTAAGGGTGCCTGTGAAGAACTGTATGATAGATTTACATGCCTCTATCTCTGTCTTTCCTTTCATACACATAATCTTATAAGAGACATACATTCTATCTATCATTTGTCTAATTTGTGCTACGGATAAACTGTCCATGTTCCATTCTTGGAACCAGTCTTCAGCAAATGTTTGTGTTTCTGGAAATCTTCCTTTACCTATCAAATCTGGGGCTGATGGTCTGCTAGTATGGTGTGGAAGGTTTTCATAAGCAGGATTTTGGACAATTACAAGGGAGTGATGATTTTTTGAAGAAGATTCTGGTTTTTCTTCTTCTGGGAAATGATGAGGGAATCTTTTATGAATGAATGTCTCAAAAGGCTTATATAGAGGAGATACTATTGAGATGGAAGGATTTGGAAGGATGAACGGGTCAGGGATAGGCTTATCAGGGTTGCCATCTCTCTGTCTTATTTCACTCAATGTCTTTACCATATTAGAGAAAGCTTGTCCCAGACCTTCCATTATTTCTTCATGGTTTCGTGTGGACTCTCTGGATTTATAAGATATTTCACACAAGGCAGAGTCCATTTTGTCTTTTACATCTGTGACCTTTTCTTGGATTTGATTGACAGACTGTACAATAGTGTTTGTAGACACTTGTAGATCTACAATTTGACCTTTTCGAGCATAGTCATTGGTCACAAAGGTGTGGGTAGACATGCCTCTTAAGGCAGTGTTGGTCCAGTTGATTTCTTCAGATACTGACTGGACTCTTTTATAAATTCTAGAAAGCTGAATAGCTTCCTCAGAAAGTAGTAAAAGGACCGCTTTAACTTGTCTGTTATTGTCTTCTAAGACAATACCTTTGAAAGGTGGAAAAGTGGAATTGTATTCTATAGTATGCCCTTCAATGCTCTTCCACCTGTGTTTGGGAGGAATCTCATAGGTTTCTCCCATCATATGGACTACATCCTTTTGGTTTAACTTCCTCCATTCAAAGAAGGAAATCCACATGTTATTGTCAGATATAAATTTCTGCCATTCTTTAGAAAGCTTAAGTTTCTCAGAGTCTGACACGGCTGTATTGAAATCATTTGTGTCGGGATTTGTAAATAAATCCTATTTTAGCATCTTTTTGATCCATGTTTCATCAATAGACCCTTTCTGGCATTCTCTCATGATTGAATGGAATTTATGAATTTCATCCACATTAGGTCTTTGTATGTCATTGGGTAAGGGATTTGAAAATCTACAGTCTGGACTGACCTAGTTACACTGTTCAATATACCCTAACCCATATCTAGGAGTACCAGGAGGTCTCATGCCTTTATAGATTTCTTTGATTCTGGGATTTAGAGTTTCTATGGTAGGCATGTAATGGATCATAAAATAGAATACAGGTTCAGAAGTAGACGCAATACAATCTATAGTGTTATTTACAAAATGAACACAGACTGAAGAATCCATAGATATAGTAGAAATTACTATAACTGCACAGGAAAGCAGGGCATTTAGTCTTATGTCTTCTCGAAAGAAGATTAGACAGGCTCCTGGCNAGGAGGTCACAGTAGTGGAAACTATGCCTTCAAAGAGCCCCAGACTACTGATACAGCCTCAGAAGTCTGTCGCAAGAGTGGAAACCCTGCCTTTAAAGGGCCTGAGACTCTTGATACAGCACTAGATTCTTTGTACACACAGAATTTATCACACAGAATCTAAAAACAGAGCGAATAGCTATTATCAAATCGAAGAGTCTGATATCATACCCGGGGAAAAAGGAAATCATATGGCTCTGATACCATATTGGTTCTGTCGAGAGTAGTAGAAACCAGAAGACCAGATGGCAAGAGGAGACAGTGCATGAGACAAGAGTCCAATAGTCAAGCTTCATATCTCTGACAGAGGAGGACTCTGACAAGCTGTTCAAGAGTATCATCTTACAAATGGTATTAGATCCATATGACTTCCTTTCTCCCCGGGCATGATATCAGACTCTTCGATCTGATAATAGCTATTTGCTCTGTTTTTAGTTTATGTGTGATAAATTCTGTGTGTACAAAGAATACAGTGCCGTATCAAGAGTCTCGGTCCCTTAAAAGGCAGAGTTTCCACTCTTGCGGCACACTTCTGAGGCCGTATCAGTAGTCTCAGGCTCTTTAAAGGCAGAGTTTCCACTACTGTGACCTCCTGATAGGATTACTAGTTTCTGCCTGAGCAGTCGGCCAGGAGCCTGTCTAATCTTCTTTCGGGAAGACATAAGACTAAACGCCTTGCTTTCCTGTGAAGCTATAGTAATCTCTACTAATATGGATTCTCGTTCAATGTCTTATAGAGAGGTTAAAAATGCTGAAGATCAAAGTACCTCTGAACCTGATTCTGTAAATAGTTTAGATTCTATGTTTTCATACAATAGATCCCAAAGCATAAATTATGCTAGTATAGAAGAAGTGGAGACTCAGCCTCAAGAAGCATGGAAATTACCCCCCATTTCTCCCAACTATGTGTACCAAGACTTGAATATGTTTCACCTTAAGGCTGTAACAAGGGTCATTGTAAAAGAGTCAATAAGCAAAATACAACAAAATTCAGCCAAACAATTTCACTAAAAAATGCTAAAGATATCCAAAACGAAGCCAAGAATCATGGAACAAACTATCTTCATTTTGGATGTATCATAATTGGAATCAGCCCATTGGCGCATAAAGGAATAGACTCATATGTTCTATGCATAGTAAGGGAAATGACCCATAACAAGTTCACTGATTCTCTAATTGGTGGAATAGTGGCCCCTCTTTCAAATGGGCCTATCTATTTTGATTGCTATCCAAATTTTTATGCTTATACTTATGATGAAAATATTGAAAATATTTAAAGCTCCAAATTTGAACAACTGGATTTGATATGTGTCCTACTAGGACAAACATATCCATTCAAATTAGGGGATGCTTTAGACATACTAATACCTTGTTTCTCGTCATATTGCACACCCCTAGTAAAGCATCTCAATCCAGTACTTTGCTGCTAACAGACCCCTTGAACCAAAAAATGGAACATCAATTGATAAAATGGGAAAATCTATCCTTCCCAACTGATTGGGTCATTGACACTCCCAGAGCACCTATCTCAATATCTATCACCTCAGCTCAGATAAAAGAAACTGCAAATTCTGCAGTAATTTCTTTTCCTCAGAGGAACCTCTCTAAACAAGTTTCTCTTACAAAGAACTATCAAAATCCCTCATCATCTACTTCCTCCTTTTGCTTACACGCCTCACTTCAGCCTTTAGCCAATAAAGTTGGCCAAGTTCCTTTTGTAGTGAAATGCTTTGACTATGGAGAACTTATTACCCTGTCCACTCTTTCTGCATTCAAAGAAGAAGAGAGACTCCAGTTTGAACATGCTAATCATAATCCCAGGAAAAATTTACCTCCACCAAACTCTACTGCTAAAGAACAATGCCCTCATCCTCAGTGTATAGATATTCCTTTTCCACATGATCCTCATATCTTGGTTATCCATACCAACACCTGTACAGAAATAGATCTCAGAAGACAAGCTTATCTTTCTGATGATATAAGGAAACCCTCGTCTCCAGAAATCCAAAAATTTCTCTCCTTAATGAAAGGATGCAAAAAGGACAAAGCCAAAGATGAATGGATGAAAGAAATGCTCAATTGGGATTTATTCACACATCCAAAAGATGAAGCTTTTTCCAAGAAAACTTCAAATGAAGAAAAAGTCAGATTAGCTCTACAATGGAAATAGTTTATGAACTCTGAAGAAATGTTTATCTCTTTTTATGAATGGAATTCCTTTAATGAAAAGCCTAGAAGACTCTGTTCTAAGATCCTAATTCCATAGAAGGTGAACCCTATCTGTTGTCCTGTTCAAACACTCTCAGTATCAGAAATTGGAAGAGAAATCAGTAGACTAAAGAAAACTATCAAAGCTCAAAAGGATGGTTCTGAACAAAGAGAAGACCATAAAGAACAGATTCTCCAAGTAGAACACCAGAAATACCATGTTCTGATTGACCTGAAAATACAAGGAATACCTTTCAAATTGAAAACATTGATAGATACAGGATAAGATCTGAATATGCTACATAAGGACATTATTCCTGTATCTTTATGGCAAAAGACTCAGGCCATAGTTGTTGGATTGGGAGACATTCCAAATGATATCTCTTTTCAAATACCAGAAGCAGTTCTTTGCTTCAAAGACTATTGTCTAAAGTTGAAATTTCTTTTAGCAGACATCCCTATTGCCTGCATCCTCGGCACCCCTTTTCTTGCAGCAGTATCTCCACATGGCTCCACGATGGTCACTCAGGACAAACCAGGGTATTGCATCAGCATTCCTTCTCAAAAGGGAAAAGTTGTTGTAAAACTCCCTTTCGTTTCTACCCCAAGGACTTCAGATATGGTCGAGTTGATTAAAAGGAAAAGTCTAAAAATAGAAAAACTAAAAGATTTCCAATTAGGGGTAAGAATAAAAGATCAGTCAAGCAAAGAAGCTATACAACAAAGAATCTCTTTGCTAAAGCAAGAATTTATTGATACTGTGTGCTCAAAAAACCCTACAGCCTTTTGGAAACAAAAGAAACATGAGGTATCTCTTCCTTATAAAGAAGATTATCAAGGAAAACCTTGCAAAAGTAGGGCCATTCCTATGAATGCAAAATACCAAAAACAATGTGCAGAAGAGATAAAGGGTCTACTAAGCAAAGAACTAATCAGGGAATCCACTAGTCCTTGGAACTGTTATGGTTTTTATGTTAATAAACATTTTGAACAAATAAGGGGTATTCCTCGATTAGTTGTAAAATACAAGCCCTTAAATAAAGTTCTTGCTAATGACACATATCCAATCCCCAATAAAAGTAGTCTTGTGACCAGGATTGCAGGAGCAAAAATATTTTCAAAATTCGATCTTAAATCGGGTTTCTAGCAAGTTGCAATCAAAGAAGAAGATGAGTTCAAGACAACATTTAATGTTCCTGCTGGACATTATGAATGGAATGTGATGCCCTTTGGTCTAAAAAATGCACCAGCTAAATTCTAGAGAGTAATGGATGATACTCTTAAGCCATATTTTGATTGGCTTATTGTCTACATTGATGATATACTTGTATTCTCCTCTTATTTAGAACAACACTTCAAACATTTGAGGAAGCTTTTACAAGTGGTAAAGCAAACAGGCCTAGTCTTCTCTAAAAAGAAGATTGATCTTTTCAAGACTGAATTTAAATTTCTAGGCCATACTCTTGATAATGGAAAAATAACTCTGCAAACTCATGCTGTGGAATTTGCAGACAAATTCCTAAGATTCTTGACAAAACACAATTATAGAGATTCTTGGGCAGCCTGAATTATATTAGCCATTTTTATAAAAAATGTGCTCAAGATAGAAATCTTTTAAATGACAGATTAAAGAAAGATCCAAGCCCTTGGACAGAAGACCACACTCAAGCTATAAAAAATATCAAAGCAAAAACCAAGAATCTTCCTATTCCCCACATATCAGATGATGACCTCCCCAAAATTGTTGAAACCGATGCAAGCAATATCTGTTGGGGAGCAGTACTTAAAAAAGTCAGAAATAAAGATGGAAAAAACAAAGAAGAAGTTATCCAGTTTGCCTCAAGACTATGGCAAGCAGCAGAAAAGAATTATTCTGCCCTAGACAAAGAAATCAAAGCTGCATTAAATGCCATAAAAAAGTTCCTATTAAGAACTGATGCTGCTATTCGGATAAAGTTCTTAATAAGGACTTAAAATCCCCAGGAGACTCTAAGTTTGCTAGATGGAAATCCTTATTCATCAATTTCGACTTCACCATAGAACATATCAAGGGATCAAACAATTCTATACTAGACTTCCTAAGTAGAGAACATCTCCAAAATCTTTGCTTAGTAATTTCTGTACAACTAAGAAACGACACAGAAACATTGGTTAACATTCCTGACTCTTTGAGTTGGGAAACATATGCAGCAGGATGGGTACCCCATTGGGAGCTAAGAATCACAAAGATTTTTTACCAAACAACTCATTTATCATATTCCAATCTGGTACCTGAAGTAAGAGGAAGGAGGGTCTCAAATATTTTATCCCCCATAATTTCAAGAACAAATGAGAAGGCAGTTGAAGCACAAAATGCTCTGACAGAAGTATTTCATGATATTATTCTAGTATGGGATATAAGGGATAACATAGGCAACAATCAACAATACTTCTACCTAAACAGGCCAAGGTTACTATTTCATTGGCCTGAAAGAAATCCCAATATCATTTTCCCAGAAACTGGCTTCAACTATACAAAGTATAAAGACTTATGGTGGAATTTCATCCAATAAGAAGAATTTCTTACTTTAGTGAAATTTGGAAATGTTAATACTGCAACATTAGGAAGACCACCTCTTTGGTTGGCAGGATGGTGGAGAGATTTCGGTCTAAACAAAGGAGCAATTGATCCAGGCATCCTAAATTCTATCTCTCCTCTACAGTCAGTACATAATCTTTTCCAAATTGGACCTAATGATGGAGAATTATTATGTTCATTCATCCTAAATCATTACCAATGGGCTGTCAAAACAAGAAATATCATACAAATTCTGAATGGCCAGCCTTTCATGGTACACAAGGTATATACTAAGTGTTGGGATACGCTAAACTATCCTGAGAGATTTTTAGGACATATTGAAAATGATTAGTAAAGCCATCAAGAATCTATGTCATATTGGTTGACACAATCACCAGTCGGTTTCCGTGGGTTGACGTGACAAACTCCACATTGTAATCACAAGAATTCATGGCTAAATGGCCGACAGTGGTGCCATTCGAGTTTAGTGGGTTACTGAAATCAACCTCCACCTTGTAATTATTGTCCTTTTGTAATAATGAGAATCTTGGAAACTCATAGCACTTCTCTGACTTTTGGTGTGGTTTGACCCACATTTCCAAGATACTCTACTTTATGTCATGTTTGTCTGTCTTTTGATTGGGGAATCTTGTATGACAACCCCGTCAGACTCATTGTTCTATCTACTTTCCGTCGATTTGAAATAAAGTACATGATTTGGTCAGAGGATCTTGCACGATCTCTACCGCCAAATCCGTAAAGTAAGATCTAGTGGTCGACACATAGGACCCAACATCTTCTCAAAGTCTTTCTTCATGATGAATCTTCCTTCACAAATTTGTATAAGAGAAGGATGAGAGTTGACTCGGAGGGAGGAATTTTTTGGGAGAGTTAGAGTCAGTCAGTCTGAGTCTCTAAGCTTCCCTTCTGTCTGAAGCTTTGCATCTTTCTTTGAGTCTGTAATTAGGTGGTGTGAGAGAATACGAGCATCCTGCTCTTGTTGTGTGCATTCTGCACAAATATTGTAATACCCTGGCGATTATGCTCTGATTTTAATATAGAGTCTTACACATATATGTGTTCAACTCTGAATTTCACTCATCTGAAGATAAGGTTCATTAGTAGTCTGTTATAAAGCGTCTGTCGAGCACTGGTAGTAAGTCCTGTGAAGGCAAGGAGGCCGCTATAGGGCAGTTGTAGGTGCAGAGATTCGCTGAAAGCCGGCTATAGGGTTCACATAAGGCCGCAAGAACTTTGTGGAGTCCAAGTGATGGGGTTCATAATTCGGATAGAGTAAAGCGATTAACCCGACGATATTGGTTCTGTCGAGAGTAGCAGAAACCAGAAGACCAGATGGTAAGAGGAAACAGTGCATGAGACAAGAGTCCAATAGCCAAGCTTCATATCTCTAACAAAGGAGGCCTCTGACAAGTTGTTCGAGAGTATCAGCTTACAAATGGTTTGAACACATATATGCAGAAGACTTTATATTAAAATCAGAGCATAATCGCCAGGGTATTACAATATTTGTGCAGAATGCACACAGCAAGAGCAGGATGCTCGTATTCGCTCACACCACTTAATTACAGTCTCAAATAAAGACATGAAGCTTTACACAGAAGGGAATCTTAGAGACTCGGACTGACTGACTCTAACTCTCCCAAAAAATTCCTCTGCCTTCGAATGAGCTCTCATCCTCCTCTTATACCAATTTGTGAAGGAAGAGTCATCATGAAGAAAGACTTTGAGAAGATGTTGGGTCCTATGTGTCGACCACTAGATCTTACTTTACGGATTTAGCTGTAGAGATCGTGCAAGATCCTCCGACCAAATCATGTACTTTATTTCAAATTGACCAAAAGTAGATAGAATAGTAAGTCTGATGGGGTTGTCATACAAGATTCCCCGATCAGAAGACAGAAAAACATGACATAAAGTAGATCATCTTGGAAATGTGGGTCAAACCAGACCAAAAGTCGGAGAAGTTCTCCAAGTTTATAGGATTCTCATTATTACAAAGGGACAATAATTACAAGGTGGAGGTTGTTTCCGGTAACCCACTAAACCTGAATGGCACCACTGTTGGCCATTTAGACATGAATTCTCATGATTACAATGTGGAGGTTGGTAACGTCAACCCACGCAAAACCGACTGCCTCCAGCTGTTTGGCAGTAAGGCAATGATCATTCCATTGGATGATCATGGAAGTGACAAAATCTGTAAGCGTCCCAGTGTTGAGTTTACACTTCTCTGTATAGTTCTGGGTCTTCGTCACTGTCTTCATCTTGTTGGAGTACATATCTGGTCATGATAATCCATGGATGTCTTTCTCTTATAAATAACATTTTGAATTCTTCATTAGAATAGAGGTCACTTACAGTCTGTAAGTTTCTATTTGGGAATAAAAACATACGAGCTGTCTTTGTTACTTCAGGATCTATTCCGCTTGGATGTAGCCCAAATTTTTTCCACCAATTTGCTAACCAATCAGGTTCAGGAAAAGCAATGAATAATACAAAAAATTTAATCATGCAGTAATAGTATCTATACCTATATGTCCAGAGGCAGACATTATACCACATTGCTTTGTATTGTGAATAGTTTATGTTGAACAATCTTTCTTTTGGATCCTGATTTGGCCAAGATTGCAGAGTTCTCATTCTATTAATTTGAAATAAATTCCAGGCCGGAGTTTCTTTCCATGTCTGGGTTTGTTGACAGAACCATTCTCTATTAGCAGATCTGATTCTACTAAGATCACCCATTTCAACCAGCTTTTGTCTGGAAGCAATTGTTGATGCATGATGCATTCTTCCAATTATGTGTTGGGGAGGGATCACATGGATACTGGTATTCCTTGAAAATCCTGGCAACCTGAATTCAATTCCTTCTGAGGATCTTAGTTGCCAATCTGGTATCCAATTTTCTTTATAAACTTCCCATGGGGTATTTTCATCTAGATAATTAGTAGCTGGACCATTTCTATGATCATCCCAGGTATTTATTATTACCATACTTTTTGAGCAGTAGGCAATCTGAGCATGAGATTATGAGATAAATGGCAATTCTATCCTTTTAGGAGGATGTTCTTCAATACTTGGTAGGGTGATAAAATACCCTGGTTCTCCTATATAACTTTTATAAGAACCATGCGGTTCTACTGTAGACAGAAATGGCGTGCTGGGTATACAGTCTACTGGTAGCTCCGTGGTTAAATATTTTATTCCTAAGGCATATTCATCAAATAATAAAATACCTTTAGGAATCTCAAAATTTAAAGAAGTATTTACATTTCCTAGTCCAATAGCAGAGCAGTAACTAGGAGGCCATTATTTTGCAGGAATCAAATCCTTATTTATTAGATTCATATCAGATCCAGTGTCTAATAGTGCATTTAGCTTGAATACTTCTCCATTTATTTCCAACTTGATCCTGACATAATACTTTTGAAATTTGATGGGCATAATTTTGATAGCTGTGAGCCCTTGCATATGGGTCATTGTTTTCCCTTCTAGTATTGACCTTGGACTCTCATGGGGAACATCCTCTAATGGGGGAGGAATAGATTCCAATCTCTCTCTTATTTCTCTGATTTCCTGTCTAGCCCAAGAATCAATTTTGAAGCTGTATTCAGCTTCTTCTTCCATCTTCTTGATTTTTCCTTTTAATTCAGAAATCTCCTTTTTCAATAGAAGTACTTCTTTAGCTAGATCAGTCACAGAGGTATTTTGCAACTTTGCCTCTCTATTATACTTGATAAAGGTCTTTGTATTTCTGTCAAAAGAGGCATCGATGAACAAAGGTTCTCTTTTAGAAGATTTGGCATTCTTGGCCCTTTGTTCAGTTTTAACAGTTTTTACAAAAGTAATAAGAAGTGAATTCTTCATATCACCTTCAGGCAAGGCCTTGATCTGGGCCAGCATCTGTGCTTCTTGATCTCCTATATTGTGGAACATACATACTTTTAATTTTCTTTTGATTTCTAGTTTTGATTCAGAATCAGAACTGTCTGTACTACTTTTGCAAGAACAAAAATTTGGATTTTTGCAATTACAATCCTGATTGATTAATATTTCTTCTTCTGAGTTGTATTGAAACTCAAAAGTACTATCAGAGTTTGAACAACATCCTTCTTGGAGAAGATGGAGCTCTTCTCTTTTAGGGAAGGGATGATAAGGACATTGATTTGTTTCATGATCATTGGCTCCACATCTATTACAATGCATTCTTAGAGCCAATTGTCTTTTCTCTTGAGCCTCTTTATCCTTTTGTTCTAAAATTTTTCCCTTAGGTTTTCTAGAGGCTATATTTTTAGCGCAGTTATGAGCCATATGCCCTGGTTTCCCACATATCCAGCACTGAATTTGTTGTTTAGCCTGATAGGTAAGAGTTTTCAATTTGATATCCCCAGGCTCATAATAATGGGTTCTAGGCCTATATCTATATCTGTATTTGAGTTTTCTTCCCTTTGCCTCCCTGGCTTCCCTTTTCTTTTTCTTCTTTTTTCTAACAGGATCAGTGATGTATAGACCATATTTTTCACAAATAGATTTTTGATCAGGGAGATAGGTCATCTTAGATACAGATTTTTGGACTTTCGTACTAGTACATAGTCCAATCAAGGCCTTAGTGATTAAAGAGTAAATTTCTCCCCATGTGTAAACCTCATAAGGAAGTTTAAACACTTCTTGCATTTTTAGATATTCAACAAATTTACTTGGTATTGCTGCCAAGTATACCTGTTTCTAGAGGAGGTTTTGACTATCCTGAACCTCAAATATTCTTTGTGTCCACTCTTTATGAAATTCTTCATATTCCAACATCTTCCTGCATTTTATATTTATGAGAATTAGCTCATTTTTATCATCTAATTCGGATTCGGTTCCACACCAGTGTTCAAGAATTGTCATGGTGAGAGCACCAATCATGTTATTATGGGGAGATCCATCAGTATGATATACAATATGTCCCTTCTCATCTCTGAGGAATTCAGCCTCCATTTTGGCAATCATTATAGGGGAAGAAACGAATTACCACCATTTGTTGAGGGTTCCTGTAAAGCACTGTATGATAGATTTACATGCCTCTATCTCTGTCTTTCCTTTCATACACATAATATTATAAGAGACATACATTCTATCTATCATTTGTCTAATTTGTGCTACAAATAAACTGTCAATGTTCCATTCTTGGAACCAGTCTTCAGCAAATGTCTGTGTTTCTGGCAATCTTCCTTTACCTATCAAATATGGGGCTGATGGTCTGCTAGTATGGTGTGAAATGTTTTCATAAGCAGGATTTTGGATAGTTACAAGGGAGTGATGATTTTTTGAAGAAGATTCTGGTTTTTCTTCTTCTGGGAAATGATGAGGGAATCTTTTCTGAATTACTATCTCAGAAGGCTTATATACAGGAGATAGTATTGAGATGGAAGGATTTGGAAGGATGAACGGGTCAGGGATAGGCTTATCAGGGTTGCCATCTCTCTGTCTTATTTCACTCAATGTCTTTCCCATATTAGAGAAAGCTTGTCCCATAACTTCCATTATTTCTTCATGGTTTCATGTGGACTCTTTGGATTTATAAGATATTTCACAGAAGGCAGAGTTCATTTTGTCTTTTACATCTATGGCCTTTTCTTGGATTTGATTGACAGACTGTACAATAGTGTTTGTAGACACTTCTAGATCTACAATTTGACCTTTTCGAGCATATTCATTGGTCACAAAGATGTGGGTAGCTAGGCCTCTTAAGGTAGTGTTGGTCCATTTGATTTCTTCAGATACTGACTGGACTCTTTTATCAATTCCAGAAAGCTGAATAGCTTCCTCAGAAAGTAGTAAAGGGACTGCTTTAACTTGCCTGTTATTGTCTTCCAAGATGATACCTTTGAAAGGTAGAAAAGTGGAATTGGATTCTACAGTATGCCATTCAATGCTCTTCCACTTGTGTTTGGGAGTAATCTCAGAGGTTTCTCCCATCATTTGGACTACAGCCTTTTTGTTTAACTTCCTCCATTCAAAGAAGGAAATCCACAGGTTATTGTCAGATATAAATTCCTGCCATTCTTTATAAAGCTTAAGTTTCTCAGAGTCTGACACGACTGTATTGAAATCATTTGTGTCAGGATTTGTAAATAAATCCCAGTTTAGCATCTTTTTGATCCATGTTTCATCAATAGACCCTTTATGGCATCCTCTCATGATTGAATGGAATTTATGAATTTCATCCACAATAGGTATTTGTATGTCCTTGGGTAAGGGATTTGAAAATCTGCAGTCTGGAATGACCTGGTCACACTGTTCAATATACCCTAACCCATATCTAGGAGTACCAAGAGGTCTCATGCCTTTATAGATTTCTTTGATTTTGGGATCTAGAGTTTCGATGGTATGCATGTAATGGATCATAAAATAGATTACAGGTTTAAAAGTAGACGCAATATAATCTATAGTGTTATTTACAAAACGAAGACAGATTGAAGAATCCATAGATATAGTAGAAATTACTATAACTGCACAGGAAAGCAGGGCGTTTAGTCTTATGTCTTCCCGAAAGAAGATTAGACAGGCGCCTGGCTGACTGCTCAGGAAAAAACTAGTAATTCTATCAGGAGGTCGCAGTAGTGGAAACTCTGCCTTTAAAGAGCCTTAGACTACTGATACAGCCTCAGAAGTGTGTCACAAGAGTGGAAACCCTGCCTTTAAAGGTCCCGAGACTCTTGATACGACACTAGATTCTTTGTACACACAGAATTTATCACACAGAAACTTAAAACAGAGCGAATACCCATTATCAGATCGAAGAGTCTGATATCATACCCGGGGTGAAAGGAAGTCATATGGCTCTGATACCATATTGGTTCTCTCGAGAGTAGCAGAAACCAGAAGACCAGATGGCAAGAGGAGACAGCGCATGAGACAAGAGTCCAATAGTCAAGCTTCATATCTCTGACAAAGGAGGCCTCCAACAAGGTGTTCGAGAGTATCAGATTACAAATGGTATCAGAGCCATACGACTTCCTTTCTCCCCATGTATGATATCAGACTCTTCGATCTGATAATAGCTATTCGCTTTGTTTTTAGTTTCTGTGTGATAAATTATGTGTGTACAAAGAATCTAGTGCCGTATCAAGAGTCTCGGGCCCTTTAAAGGCAGGGTTTCCACTCTTGCAACACACATTTGGGGCCGTATCAGTAGTCTCGATCTCTTTAAAGGCAGAGTTTCCACTACTGCGACCTCCTGATAGTATTACTAGTTTCTGCCTGAGCAGTCAGCCAGGAGCCTGTCTAATCTTCTTTCATGAAGACACAAGACTAAATGCCCTGCATTCTTGTGTAGCTATAGTAATCTCTACTACTATGGATTCTCGTTCAATATCTTATAGAGAGGTTAAAAATGCTAAATATCAAAGTACCTGTGAACCTGATTCTGTAAATAGTTTAGAATCTATGTTTTCATACAATAGATCCCAAAGCATAAATTATGCTATTATAGAAGAAGTGGAGACTCAGCCTCAAGCAGCATGGAAATTACCCCCCATTTCTCCCAGCCATGTGTACCAAGACCTGAATGTGTTTCACCTTAAGGCTATAACAAGGGTCATTGTAAAAGAGTCAGTAAGCAGAATACAACAAAATAGTGATGTCAGCCAAACAATTCCACTAATAAATGCTAAAGAGATCCAAAACGAAGCCAAGAAGCATTGAACAAACTATCTTCATTTTGGATGTATCATAATTGGAATCATCCCATTGGTGCATAAAGGAATACACTCATATGTTCTATGCACAGTAAGGGACGTGACCCATAACAAGTTCACTGATTCTCTAATTGGTGGAATAGTGGCCCCTCTTTCAAATGGGCCTGTCTATTTTGATTGCTATCCAAATTTTTCTGCTTATACTTATGATGAAAATATTGAAAATATTTTAAAGCTCTAGATTCGAAAAACTAGATTTGATATGTGTCCTATCAGGACAAACATATCCGTTCGAATTAGGGGATGCTTTAGACATACTAATACCTTGTTTCCCGTCGTATTGCACACCCCTAGTAAAGCATCTCAATCCAGTACTTTTCTGCTAACAGACCCCTTGAACCAAAAAATGGAACATCAATTGATAAAATGGGAAAATCTATCCTTCCCAACTGATTGGGTCATTGACACTCCCAGAGCACCTATCTCAAGATATATCACCTTAGCTCAGATAAAAGAAACTACAAATTCTACAGTAAATTCTTTTCCCCAGAGGAACCTCTCTAAACAAGTTTCTCTTACAAAGAACTATCAAAATCCCTCATCATCTACTTCCTCCTTTTGCTTACACGCCTCACTTCAGCCTTTAGCCAATAAAGTTGGCCAAGTTCCTTTTGTAGTGAAATGGTTTGACTGTGGAGAACTTATTACCCTGTCCACTCTTTCTGCATTCAAAGAAGAAGAAAGAGTCCAGTTTGAACATGATAATCATAATCCCAGGACAAATTTACCTCCACCAAACTCTACTGCTAAAGAACAATTCCCTCATCCTCAGTGTACATATATTCCTTTTCCACGTGATCCTCATATCTTGGTTATCCATACCAACCCCTGTACAGAAATAGATCTCAGAAGACAAGCTTATCTTCTTGATGATATAACGAAACCCTCGTCTCCAGAAATCCAAAAATTTCTCTCCTTAATGAAAGGATGCAAAAAGGACAAAGCCAAAGATGAATGGATGAAATAAATGCTCAATTGGAATTTATTCACATCCAAAAGCTGAAGCTTTTGCCAAGAAAACTTCAAATGAAGAAAAAGTCAGATTAGCTCTGCAATGGCAACAGTTTATGAACTCTAAAGAAATGTTTATCTCTTTTTATGAATGGAATTCCTTTAATGAAAATCCTAGAAGACTCTGTTGTAAGATCCTAATTCCACAAAATGCGAACCCTATTTGTTGTCCTGTTCAAACACTCTCAGTATCATAAATTGGAAGAGAAATCAACAGACTAAAGAAAACTATCAAAGCTTAAAAGGATAGTTCTGAATAGAGAGAAGCCCATAAAGAACATATTCTCCAAGTAGAACACGAAAAATACCATGTTCTAATTGACCTGAAAATATAAGGAATACCTTTCAAATTGAAAAGATTGATAGATACAGGATCAGATCTGAATATGCTACATAAGGACATTATTCCTGTATCTTTATGGCAAAAGACTCAGGCCATAGTTGTTGGATTGGGAAACATTCCAAATGATATCTCTTTTCAAATACCGGAAGCAGTTCTTTGCTTCCAAGACTATTGTCTAAAGTTGAAATTTATTTTAGTAGACATCCCTATTGCCTGCATCCTCGGCACCCCTTTTCTTGCAGCAGTATCTCCACATGGCACCACGATGGTGACTCAGGAAAAACCAGGGTATTTCATCAGCATTCCTTCTCAAAAGGGAAAAGTTGTTGTAAAACTCCCTTTTGTTTCTACCCCAAGGACTTCAGATATGGTCGAGTTGATTAAAAGGAAAAGTCTAAAAATAGAAGAACTAAAAGATTTCCAATTAGGGGTAAGAATAAAAGATCAGTCAAAAAAAGAAGCTATACAACAAAGAATCTCTCTGCTAAAAAAAGAATTTATTGATACTGTGTGCTCAGAAAACCCTACAACCTTTTGGAAACAAAAGAAACATGAGGTATCTCTTCCTTATAAAGAAGATTATCAAGGAAAACCTTGAAAAAGTAGGGCCATTCCTATGAATGCAGAATACCAAAAACTATGTGCAGAAGAGATAAAGGGTCTACTAAGCAAAGAACTAATCAGGGAATCCACTAGTCCTTGGAACTGTTATGGTTTTTATGTTAATAAACATTCTGAACAAATAAGGGGTATTCCTCGATTAGTTGTAAACTACAAGCCCTTAAATAAAGTTCTTGCTGATGACACATATCCAATCCCCAATAAAAGCAGTCTTGTGACCAGGATTGCAGGAGCAAAAATATTTTCAAAATTCGATGTTAAATCGGGTTTCTGGCAAGTTGCAATCAAAGAAGAAGATAAGTTCAATACAACATTTAATGTTCCTGCTGGACAATATGAATGGAACGTGATGCCCTTTGGTCTAAAAAATGCACCAGCTAAATTCCAGAGAGTAATGGATGATACTGTTAAGCCATATTTTGATTGGCTTATTATCTACATTGACGATATGCTTGTATTCTCCTCTTCTTTAGAACAACACTTCAAACATTTGAGGAAGCTTTTACAATTGGTAAAGCAAATAGGCCTAGTCTTCTCTAAAAAGAAGATTGATCTTTTCAAGACTGAAATTAAATTTCTAGGCCATACTATTGATAATGGAAAAATAACTCTGTAAACTCAAGCTGTGGAATTTGTAGACAAATTCCCTGATAAGATTCTTGACAAAACACAGTTACAGAGATTCTTGGGCAGCCTGAGTTATATTAGCCATTTTTATAAAAAATGTTCTAAAGATAGAAATCTTTTAAATGACATATTAAAGAAAGATCCAAGCCCATGGACAAAAGCCCACACTCAAGCTATAAAAAATATCAAAGAAAAAACCAAGAATCTTCCTATTCTCCACATATCAGATGATAACCTCCCCAAAATTGTTGAAACCGACGCAAGCAATATCGGTTGGGGAGAAGTACTTAAACAAGTCAGAAATAAAGATGGCAAAAAGAAAGAAGAAGTTATCCAGTTTGCCTCAGGAATATGGCAAGCAGCAGAAAATAATTATTCTTCCCTAGACGAATAAATCAAAGCTGCATTAAATGCCATACAAAAGTTTGAAATTTATTTAATATATAAAAAGTTCCTATTAAGAATTGATGTTGCTGCTGTGAATAAAGTTCTTAATAAGGACTTAAAATCCCCAGGAGAGTCTAAGTTTTCTAGATGGAAAGACTTATTCAACAATTTTGACTTCACCATTGAACATATCAAGGGATCAAACAATTCTATACCAAACTTCCTAAGCAGAGAACATCTCCAAAATCTTTGCTTAATAATTTATGTACAACTTAGAAACGACACAAAAACATTGGTTAACATTCCTGACTCTTTGAGATGGGAAACATATGCAGCAGAATGGGTACCCCATTGGGAGCTAAGAAGCACAAAGAATTTGTCCCAAACAACTCATTTATCATATTCCAATCTGGTACCTGAAGTAAGAGGAAGGAGGGTCTCAAATATTTTATCCCCATAATTTCAAGAACAAATGAGAAGGCAGTTGAAGCACAAAATGCTTTGACAGAACTATTTCATGATATTATTCTAGTATGGGATATAAGGGATAACATAGGAAACAATCGACAGTACTTCTGCCTAATCAGGCCAAGGTTACTATTTCATTTCCCTAAAAGAAATCCCAATATCATTTTCCCAGAAACTGGCTTCAACTATACAAAGTATAAATAATTATGGTGGAATTTCATCCAACAAGAAGAATTTCTTACTTTAGTGAAATTTGGAAATGTTAATACTGCAACATCAGGAAGACAACCTCTTTGGTTGGCAAAATGGTGGAGAGATTTCGGTCTAAAAAAAGGAGCAATTGATCCAGGCATCCTAAATTCTATCTCTCTTCTACAGTCAGTATAGAATATTTTCGAAACTTGACCTAATGATGGAGAATTATTATGTTCATTCATCCTAAATCATTACCAATGGGCTGTCAAAACAAAAACTATCATACAAATTCTGAATGGCCAGCCTTTCATAGAACGCAAGGTATATACTAAGTGCTGGGATACGCTAAACTATCCTGAGATATTTTCAGGACATATTGAAAATGATTAGTAAAGCCATCAAGAATATATGTCATACTGGTTGACACAATCATCAGTCGGTTTTCGTGGGTTGACATGACAAACTCCATAATGTAATCACGAGAATTCATGGCTAAATGGCCAATAGTGGTGCCATTCGGGTTTAGTGGGTTACCAAAATCAACCTCCACCTTGTAATTATTGTCCTTTTGTAATAATAAGAATCTTGGAAACTCGGAGCACTTCTCCGACTTTTGGTGCGGTTTGACCCACATTTTCAAGATACTCTACTTTATGTCATGTTTGTCTATCTTCTGATTGGGGAATCTTGTATGACAACCCCGTCAGACTTACTGTTCTATCTACTTTCGGTCGATTTGAAATAAAGTACATTATTTGGTCGGAGGATCTTGCACGATCTCTACTGCCAAATCCATAAAGTAAGATCTAGTGGTCGACACATAGGACCCAACATCTTCTCAAAGTCTTTCTTCATGATGACTCTTCCTTCACAAATTTGTATAAGAGAAGGATGAGATTTCATTCGGAGAGAGGAATTTTTTGGGAGAGTTAGAGTCAGTCAGTCTGAGTCTCTAAGCTTCCCTTCTGTCTGAAACTTCGCGTCTTTCTTTGAGTCTGTAATTAAGTGGTGTGAGTGAATACGAGCATCCTGCTCTTGCTGTGTGCATTCTGCACAAATATTGTAATACCCTGGCGACTATGCTCTGATTTTAATATAAAGTCTCCCGCATATATGTGTTCAACTCTGAAGTTTTACTCATTGTCTCTATAACATGCGTTCGTTATGATTTTGCTTTTTTGCCTATATTTGCACTCGATGTTCCTTGGTACTATCTGATGAAGTTCACTCATCCAGAGATAAGGTTCACTGGTAGTCTGGTATAAAGCGTCTGTCGAGCACTGGTAGTAAGTCCCACGAAGGCAAGGAGGCCTCTATAGGGCAGTGGTAGGTGCAGAGATTCACTGAAAGCCAGCTATAAGGTTCACATAAGGCCGCAAGAGCTTGGTGGAGTCCAAGTGGTGGGGTTCATAAGTTGGACAGAGTAAAGCAGTTAACCCGACGATATTGGTTCTGTCGAGAGTAGCAGAAACTAGAAGACCGGATGGCAAGAGGAGACAACGCATGAGATAAGAGTCCAATAGTCAAGCTTCATATCTCTAACAGAGGAGGCCTCTGAAAAGTCGTTCGAGAGTATCAGCTTACAAAAGAGATTCTTTGTTGTATAGCTTCTTTGCTTGACTGATCTTTTATTCTTACCCCTAATTGGAAATCTTTTAGTTATTCTATTTTTAGACTTTTCCTTTTAATCAACTAGACCATATCTGAAGTCCTTGGGGTAGAAACAAAAGGGAGCTTTACAACAACTTTTCCATTTTGAGAAGGAATGCTAATGAAATACCCTGGTTTGTCCTGAGTCACCATCGTGGAGCCATGCAGAGATACTGCTGCAAGAAAAGGGGTGGTGAGGATGCAGGCAATAGGGATGTCTGCTAAAAGAAATTTCAACTTTAGACAATAGTCTTGGAAGCAAAGAACTACTTCCGGTATTTGAAAAAAGATATCATTTGGAATGTTTCCCAATCCAACAACTATGGCCTGAGTCTTTTGCCATAAAGATACAGGAATAATGTCCTTATGTAGCATATTCAGATCTAATCCTGTATCTATCAATGTTTTCAATTTGAAAGGTATTCCTTGT